>NTHP01000731.1:133939-146009 GCA_003416845.1 Oplegnathus fasciatus
CATCTCCAGCTTGTACAGCATGCATGAATTTTAAATTGTGTTAAACAAAGAGACTCCCAGTTTTAGTCAGTTTTATAGTTAACGTAACATTTTTAGGTCAGGAATCTATGCCCCGTAGGATAAATGCCAAGCGTTTTGCTTCATATTGTGTGGTTTGTCTCTCCTGATGCTGCCCTGATCTGAACTCAAGCCCAGAACTGACCGAGCGTCTGCCATCGGAGCTTGTTTTTTGTGGAACAACCTCCCAGAGTATCTGAGCTCTGAGTAGTGTTTAAGATTCTGTATAAAACTCTGTTCCGACTCATTCCTGCTCTCACGTGATGATTTTCTTGAATGGCTTTTGTTCTTCTATTGTCCCGGTATTTTTCCCTCCATCTTGTCTTGTATTCCGTATTTTGTGTAATTTTTTGCCTTTTCCAAAACCTTTGTTCAGTCTGTCAAGAGAAGAGCTACGTAGACACATTTTTTTAAAGTTCTATTTTCTTCAGAAATCATTCGTGAGTGGAAAAATGTCAGAGCCGACACAGTGAACAAAGAGTTAACTTTTCCCTGAATGTATCATTTCCTGCTCTGGTTTCCTGGGTATTCTGACTCTCTCTCTCTCTCTCATTCACTTTCTTGGTGTTAAAGGGGTTGGACTGGCTGTTAGAAGCAGATTTTGTGTAGCTGCTAACATCTGGGAGAGCTCTGCCTCTCACTGTCTCTCAGCACACTGACCTGTAGAGAAGGACCAACCGAAGGACTCTCACTTTTCCTTGCTGCTGTCTGGTTGTGTTTACAACTCGTTTTCGCCACTCCAGCGCATTCACAGAGGTTTCTTCTTCTTTTTTTTTCTCTCTCTCTCTTTGCTTAAAAAACGGGAACAATCTTGTCACTGTGCAGCTCTTTCGGCTCACCCTGGACTTGTCTCACAAAGACAGTAATTGTTTGTCCGTTTTTTATCCACTTTGGGGGGTTTGTCCCTTTTTGTCAGTCCTTTACTCTTATGTTCTTTTGTCTTTCTTCCTTCCTTTCTCTCTTTTTGTCTGTCTGTGTGTGTGTGTGCGTGTACTTATAACTTATTTGTAGATGCACCAGATTCATTTGATGTACTAATACGCTAAATTAGAGAAGTCTTTTGGGGAGTAATTATGTGTTTTTGTTTGTTTGTCATCTCTATTAATCTCTAAAGTAAGTTGAAAATTGTTTTTTGAGGAACTGTGGTTTTCATAATATGTGTTTAAATGTTTCTGACTGACCTGACCTTGTTGGGAAGCTTGCCTACAAAAGCTCACGTTGTGTTTTAATATTTATTAGTTGATTAGTTTACTTATATGAGGGTGATTTATTCACACGTCCACATCCTCTTTCTTCAACGTGTCATTCCTCTTTTATAATTAAGGAAGTTCCTGGAGGTCACACGACAGCAGCAAACCTCCTGTTGTTCTGTTGTGCCGTTTGCTGCTCGACATGTTTTGTTGACATGAATGGCTGAGTGGTGAACAGAGCCCTCCTCAGAGTGTTTTTTGGGGGGAAAAAAGGTGAAGTTGTCGTGTGGAAAGGAATGCAGCTGAAAAAATCTGCCTGCATGCTAAGCCCTGCTATCTCCATCCTCAGCCAATCGTTGCCCTCAGCAGCCGCAGCAAAACATCTATTTCCTGGACCAACTTTGAACAGCTGTTCACCTCATCTGTCAGTGAAGCCAAGCTCAGAGTCCGGCATTTCCTTTATCCCATCGTGGTGAATTGAGGTTTAAGCTGTATGTGTAGTACTGTATATGCTTTGTTGCCAAATGGAAATACTTTTATAATTCAGCCAGTACAGAGTGACACCAGCCTGAGAAGAACAGACTTCATACTGTTGCATTTTAAGTTTTACAGGCTCACAATATAACTGCTTTTTATCTCTTCTTCTCTTCCCTACAGCCTACTGAGAGTGCGGCACCCTCCCTGCGGTCAGCCAACCTGAGTGTCCTGAAGAAGCGCTGGGAGCAGGCAGGGAACCTTGATCAGGACAAGCCTTCTTCCGTCCCACCTCCTAGCCAGTCCAACTCCCGCCGCAGGCCTCCTTCTCTGTCCAGGCCTGTTTCTATCACTGAACACACTCCTCCGTTAAAGAGCCCTGGCCCGCTGACCGCTCAGGGAGGCCAACACGCAGCCGGTCGTGTCCAGAAGCCCGCAGCAGCTCCAGAAGCATCCAAAGGTGAGGAACAGAGAGGGATGGACGGGGATGAGCTGACACGCAGTGAAAGACCTGAAAAGCTTGAAGAGCAAGTTCCAACCAGCCCCTGTGCCTCATATGAAAAACCCAGAGTGCCACTGAACAGCCTGAAGATGAAGTTTGAGAAGGGAGAGGACGCCATGGGCAAGGTAGTTACAGACAGATTCTCTGTAGAAGAACACACCCACACAATACATCTGAGACACAAAATGATGAACACTTCAACGATCACTGACACCCCATCAACACATTATTAATTACATTATTTAAGTACAAAACTGGCCCAAAAGTTTGCATGAATGCTTCACGAATGAAGTCTGTGCAGCAGTGTGTGCAACCTGACGGCAGTGCATATTGGTCGTGTTTCTCAAGCTTTAACTGTAACCACAGTGTTGATGGTTGGGATGTACTGATGTACTGATGTCGGTCAAAAGGCAGAATGTTTTTCACATGTGGCTAAGTCTAAACTGAAGCTGCTTTTGCGACCACAATTAATTTGTGTCTGTGAAAGAACTCTTGACCACTTAGATCCTAATTTACAAGGCTTCTTTCTGCGCCATACGAGGTTTGTCCTCATATATTGTGAAAAATAACTCATACTAATCAAAACAGAACACAGCAATTAGTAGTAGTATTTCTATTGTGAATCTGGAACTATGCAATTAGTTTAAAAGAGAGATAAGAAGTCACCTGTTACTGACCATAATGATAACTTATCCATCCAACAACACTGCCTAACAGTTAAAACAAAGCTCCTTTCTTTGACCTGCTGTCTGTGCAGAAACACTCGAAGCATATTTATGTGTTTTTCATATCCTTTCACACTCTTTTCAAATGTTTTCTCCCTAGTGTTCTCTGTTCCCTTTATTTTCTGAAGTAGTCTTGTTCCACCTGGGTTTTCTCCCCCACCCGTTTCTGTCTCCCCCTTTCACTCTCTGTTGGTGTCTCTCTCCCTCCGAGCCCAAAACAACAAGCCCTCCACTCTTCACCTTCCATAGCAGAGGAATGCAGGAACATTCCTGACCTAGGGCTGTTTCATTCTTCCCAGAATCACCTCTGAGGAGCAACTGTCTTTATCTCACTTTCCGTTAGCCACAGTGTGGATCCTGAATTTCCAACAGTCCTGTGCTTCACTTTTAGTTTTCCAGTTTTTATGTCATACTGTGCAGTTCGGTGTATGTGCAGCAGTCGTCACATAATAAGTATGAATTAATATTTATAATCAAGGAAAAGGAACACAACTCTCTTGCTCCTTAGGTTTTACTTCACTTGCACTCTGTCACTTCTGCCATGTTGTCACAGTTCTCCAGCTCTGGAAGTTGTAGTCTTTTAAAAATACTAATAGTATGACTAACCCCATTACATCACTACTGGGGAAGCAGAAGTGTAAAAGTTATAGGTGAACATTCACAGGCCAGACCAGGAGCAGCGTAGCACTTACTCTGTCGATACTGGCCGAAAAGGTTGAATATCTTCTTATACTGTAGGTTAATGCAGCCATGCCCTCGTCTTAGTGAAGCTTCGAGTGTTTTATAACCCAGTTGGTGTTGGGATTTACGTGGCTGAGGAAGACGGTGGCACAACGGGGACTCCACAGTTCAAGTGAAGCAGCCTGAAGAAATTAACTGTTTTAATTGGCCCAAACTCTTTTCCACTCATGTGTGTACAGGATCACTGCTGAGAGAAACTGTCTGGTTTACTCATTAGTGTTGGTGACACGTGGGCATGCACACATACACACACACAATTCATTCTTTTAGTAAAGTGCAATGGAAAAGTTTTGCTTCTCTGGACTGCAGGTCAAAGGCATGTTGGTGGCCGTCCATGCAGATACCTGACATTTTTCTGTCTTTAGTGCAGTGTTGCTGAGATGGAGCCTGTCATTTAGTGTTTGGGAAGTATGTTCCAGAGACATTCTTATGATACCGTGTGAAAGGCCTTTACCTGATCAATACAGGTAGAAGATGGGGTCAGGATTATGGTATAGTCTCCCCGAAAGGCTTTATTTTAATCTGTCAGGGATAATTCTGGATAAAACCTGAAACACCAAAGATATTTAAAGTTAATTTGGAAATCTGGGGTTTTAGCTGTATGTTGATACTTTTATGAAAACACAACCACTTCATATCTTCCACCTGTTTTACACGGAGGACTCAGGTTCTGGCCCCATTCCTCTACACAGTGCTGACCTGTGTGGGATGCTTTTACACCAGTCCTGGTGACTTGTGATATCCATGTGTCATGCAGGCTGGGGAAACAGGGCAGGCAGTGCCTCACCTACAGGCTGTGAAACTTGTACTTAAACCTGAATACCAGTAATCTCTGTCTTAGAAATAATTTCAGACTCTCTCTCACCATTTACACTAATTGACAGAGGCTAAAATAGTAGTCTGTTAAATCACACACAAACTGATATTATTTCTGTACAACTAATAGAAGTTAACAATACTGACAAGTAAATGTACATTTTCTATGTAGGTCCACGTCAAAAAATATCTTATGGCCTTCACATCATAGCAGTTTGACGAAAAGGGTCTGTGAGAATGTAAGATTTATAATAATGTTTGTTTAGCTGAAAGACAGGAAGGAAGTAAAGCTTTGTAGAATTGATAATGTTGCAGATAAACAAGTGTAATGACTGATAAATGCCATAAACTAAAGTTAGGGGAGGATACGAGGTTTGGTGCACGTACGAGTTTATAGCACCAGTTTTATAAACTGGACCTCTGATTCCACCAATTATTTTACTCTGACAGGGTGGCAGGACAACACTACGCAGTACTTCATCTGAGGACATGGACCAATATGGCGGTAAAGACAAACACATACACACAAATACACACAGGCCTTTGAGTAATTAACTGAGGTTTGTACATATCAGTGGACGTGATACAGTACACAGAATTAAATTACTGCAGAACAGTGAAAACATTAAGTGTGATTATCTCTTGTGCTGTAGGTCCATCTGTGACTGACAGAGTGCTGGAGACGACATCCATGAGGGAGAAGATGGCCAAGTACCAGGCTGCTGTTTCTAAACAAGGCGCCGCTCGCTCTGTGAGTTCATGCAATAGGAGCTGAATTAAAAGCATGTTCATGAAACTCCAAAAATCCATAATTGTCGCAAATAAGTAAAAAAAATAGATAAGTGATCTCCAAAAAAATCACATAGGTGGATTTAATCAAGCTCAAACTCAACAGTGTTCCCCAAATTACTGGAGTTTAGCCACATTAAAAATATAATATAATATATAACATATATAATAATATAATTAAAAATATCACAGTTGACTATTAAAAACGATTTGAATTAAGTCAATTCTCATGCACCAGGTTTTAAGATGACTGAGCTCTGACCCAGTGTGTTAACAAGCCAAAAGTAAAGTTTACATATAGTGGTAATGGAGGCAACATTGTGTATTGGTGATTTGATATGAGTCTTTCTCTGCAGATCTACCCACTAATGTTACTGTATATACATTCTTCACTGTATTCCCGTTTCTTTAATTTCTTCCTACCTACACCTGAAACATGGAAAATACACAGTTCATTATGTAACAGCCGGTTTACACGAGTGTTTGTTTTCTTCTTTTCTTTCACTTTGTGTTTCCTTCAGGGTGTGACCCCGGAGGTGCCTGCTCCAAAAACATCTGCACCAGTAAACCAGAAACACATTCCTGCACCTGACTGCAACGGTGAGTCTTGGTGGATACTCCAAGGGCATAAATCCCATGTTAATGTTATTGATACAGTATACCTGTGAAATAGAGCACTAACTACAGTATTAATACACCCAAATAACTTTGGCACCCAGAATGAGATACATTTTGGTTTGATTGCCCTTTTCAGCTGGCTTCTGAGGCACAACAGAATGACATTTTGTGTGTTTTGTGTGTTTCAGGGGAGAGCAGCGAGCAACCCAAAGCATCCAGGGTGAGTCAGTCGTCACAACAAGCAGGAGACATGCATGAACCATCAAAAGAAATCCAATTTCAACCCTCATTGATTATGGATATATGTGACTGTCATTGTGTGTGTGTGTGTGTGTGTGTGTGTAGAAGTTCTGCCCACCGGTGAGGGAGACATGTGTCGCCTGTCTAAAGACTGTGTACCCACTGGAAAGACTGGTGACTCTTCAGCATGTCTACCACAAGAGTTGCTTCCGCTGTGTTCACTGCAGCACAAAGCTCAGGTTAGTCTTTTCCTCAGTTTTCTTTTCTCATTTTTCATCATCGTCATGCCTTTCAACCTCAATGGCTGACCAAGAACCACAAACTAGAAAAACTGAAAAATAATACCTTTGCTACTCTGTATTTGTAGTCTTGGGAACTATGCCTCTCTGCATGGTAATGTCTACTGCAAGCCCCATTTCAGCCAACTGTTTAAAGCTAAAGGCAACTATGATGAGGGCTTTGGCCATCGGCCTCACAAGGAGCTTTGGGAGCCCAGAGCTGATGGAGACGAAGGTGAGGAAGCGGTGAAGCCAAAAGAACAAGAGGGACTGGCAGCCGTGACGCGTCCAGCTGAGAGCATCTCAGACAAACAGCCAACCCCAACTTTGGAAACATCCCCGCAGGTAAAGGTTACAGACCTGACTGCATTACTGGAGACACGTGTGCAGACACATTCAAGCTCCGGTGAGAAACTTGAGTCCACAGAGAAGCCAGCTGAGAAACGCAGGCTGAGGATTGCCTGGCCTCCCCCGGGTGGTGAGGGACACTCTGGGACAGCAGCGCTTAGCCCAGTCACGGAGGGAGCTGCTTCAGGCCGACCCTGGAGAGCCAAGTGGCCGCCAGAGGAAGATGCGCCATCATCCTTCCAGAGCTCTGATCGAGCTGAACTGAAGAGCCTGAGGAGGAGCTCTTCTCTGAAGGAGCGCAGTCGGCCATTTACAATCGCTGCTAAGCCCAGCCCCGCATCCAGTCTGGGACCCAGGGAACCTCGTCGCCCTCTCAAATCCCTGCTGGAGTGGAGAGCATCGTTCGAGGAAAAAAACTCATCCGAAGAACCACCCAAGGAAAATAAGCCAGAGCTCCAGCAGGTGAAACAGCAGGAAAAAGAGCAGACGATGCCTCAAATACCAAGAGAAGATGCAGCAGGTGAACGTGAGACCATCTCGGAGGAGGACATGGAGACTCTGCCCGATCGACAGGAAGAAAGAGACGAACAAGCAATGAGAGGAAAGGCGGCAGCAGACAAGATGGCGACAGAAGAGGGCTCTCTTAGAAGCATCTCCCCAGATATCTCACCGTCCCCCTCTCCACCTTTACAGCCAAAACAGAACCGCGCCTCCCAGGATGTGGGCTTCTGGGAGGAGGACAAAGAAGGAAGTGATGCCGAGGAGCTGAGTGCAGAGGATATAATCAAGAGGAACCGCTACTATGAGGAGGACGACGACTCTGACTCGTAGGCACATCTCACAGTCTTATTGTCACGTCCATCCACCGTACAAGTTTTTGTTTTCTCAGTTTATAGGTAGATCACAAATATAGCTTTGCCAGATTTTATAGTGTTTTAAGAGAGATGCACAAATGTGTAATAGGTGTGTGTATGTGCATATAACTGCCTTTAATTGTTAAAGTACAAATGTCTTTTACATTTTAATTATATACTGTAAAAAATATCTAACACAGCTTTTATAAATACTCCTGATTATACTGGAAGGTGGGCCTCTGTTAAACTGAATCATTGCATCTCTGGACCTCATCTCTTGATAATTATATGCACCATCAGTGGCATATTATTTGCAGGTGGTGTGTCCAAAAACCATTATACTTTATGCGGCACTTTAAGTGCATTTTAATGACAGGCAGTTCCCTTCTGCATCACGCAAAACAGTCATTATGTGTATTTTTGCTGCGTCCCAGAATGCAGAAAGACCTAAATATCTTTACCAAAAAGTGCACTCCAGTACTGTATTTTTAAGCCGTTGTTGGAGAATAAATGTCTGGGCATTTTATAGTTCATATTTTTACACATGGCCTCAATTTAAATTGTGAATGAAAGGGGGAAAAAAAAAAACAGAACCCAAGTGAGAATGCTCTGGATTGGGTTTTAGCAAACCTTCAGGTCTTGTCTTCTCTCAGGGATGAAGACAGCGTCAGTGTCCAGCTGCCTTTTTGCTGTATCTCCTCTAATGGGACTCAATACTTTTCTGCTATGCCGCTGTCAGAGGTATTAAAATAACTGGAAATTCCCCTCCTGCATGTATGTATGTAATACTGTGGAGCAGACGGTTGTGAAGCCTTTACCTTCTCCCAGCACCTGAATACTCATAACTGAAGATCTTTAAATCAATACAATACAGACAAGTCAGTAAACCTTAATGACACTAACCTGCAGGGGGCGCTCTGGTTTGGTAAAAATACAACTAGAGCTGTACAGTGAGGGCAAAGTGCAAAGCGATGGTCTTAATCATAGCTGTGAGAAGTAACCTTCATATATTATCTGAGGGGATAATAAATCTGCTCTTGAACTGTTCTAACCACCATTACCAAAATAAAAGGAGAAAATATAATTAACCAAGGTTTCTACTGATAGCTGTACTTTCAGTCTAACAGCACAACATGTATCATCTCTTTGGGCCTTCTGGATTTGTTTTCAAATGTGATCCGGTTTATATGGTATGTAAAACACTTTGTATTTGAAAATGTGCCGTTGAATAAATGTTTGCACTGCAGAATATTTTTTAATAATTTGTATAATGACACATTGGGCGTCACAGTCTTAACTGTTGTTGAAACACAATTAAAATGTATCAATAAGGAAATCCAGTGTTTGCGCAAATCTGAGAACTGTCTTTGATTCACCAGCTGTTTGACTTATTGTGCCTTTGCTTGTTTTCTGTCTTTGAACAATTTTAGATACCATGTACAGTGAGATAAACTAAACAGGGTCATCATGGTCCATCTGGACTTTTACTTGAATTCACAAATTAATCAAATATTCTGTAACCATAGAGCTACGGGCTTCCTGATGACTGCACTTTCTCACAGGAGATCATTGTTTTAAATGAAGTCAGGTTTCTTCACTTGCTGGATATAATCCGAATATTGTCTTTCTCCTTGTTAAGTGTCATTCATGTTGGCATTAATTTCCATTTGAGAAGAGACAGCCATGATAACAGTTAAGCCCAAGAAAAAGCTCACTCTTAACTGGATGGTAGATTTTATCTCCTTTAGGAGATAAGATCAGATTTTCCAACATTCATGCTCTCTTCTGAAGGCATCATGATTTTTAGTCGTTTATATAATGCAGGACTTCCTGTGGAGCTATAAGTAGAACTGTTGTGAGTACTTATATACCGTACATACTCTTAATAGTTTTAAGACAAAATTTCTTTAACATAAATACGCCCAAATAACGGCATAAATTATATGTATCTCTGAACAGCTTCTTCAGGTCATCACTTCTTTTGAAATACTGTTAACAAGAAAACCTGTATTATAGAGGGTTTAACTCTTAGAAAACAAAATATTTTCATAATTTTACCCCAGCACTGTAACACACAACTGTCTAATATGATCTCATTTGCTTTCAGTCAGCAGACAGCATTAAATGTTATTCATATTAGACTTCATGCAACAGAAAAGAACGAAAGCAGAATCATTGGTGCAGTAAATGTAATTATTCTGTATTTTTACATCATTTTTGGCATGTTTATCTGATTGCTTTAAGTGAAAAGAGACAAGAGGGAACAAGAGAACAGTCAAGATAAACAAAAACATCGATGACAGGATGTACACAAGGGCTGGATTGAGACTGAAAGACGCCCTGATTATGTTAAACTTCATTCATGATTAGTTACATAAAAGATAAAGTAGGGCTAAATATTAAAAGCGTGTGGCAGATGGCCAACAGCAGCCGGAGACCATCATTAGCTCCTGTGAATTAAGATGAATAGTGAAAAGTGAAAAACCAAACATGAGTACATCCTGTCTACAGTACAGGCTGACACGATGATGTGCAGAGTGTGTCCTCGGCACACAATTAGCAGCACTCGAGCATCACATGAACAGTCTTTAAAATCTTTTGCTGACACTTCATGGACGCAATTAATCCTTATTCAAATGAATATCCCAGCAGGATTTGGAGTCCAACATGGATCCAATAAGGTGTTTTTCGATCTTTCCACTGACCTGCAGAGTCTACAGACACGTGACACCTTTGGCATGAGGTATGGACGGAGATTTTCAGTGTGAATGTGTTTCCACAAACCTGAGAGTCAGCATGAACCAACGCCCAGGTGGAACATTTCCAACACCTACATGGATCCTACCACCAGGGGTATTATTTAATAAAATGGTACAGACTGGATCTTTTCACACAGGCACTTTGCTCATTAGGTCAAATGTTTAAAAGCAGTCTGGTTGTAAATCCCACTTTACAACATCAATGAAGTTCTTATATCTGTTTATGTCAGATTTTAAAACAATAAATGAAAACAATAATATACAGTATTGCAGGTGAAAGTTAACCCCTCTAAAAGTTGCAATTGCTGCCAGCATTAACATCCTATTGTTATATTTTTATGAATAACTTGTAGCACAGAAATCTGCAGAGAAACCTGTTATACGTTTATGAACTGATACCAGAAGCAGCACGTTTATCTCTACAGTTTTGGTAAAAGGGAGGTGTTGTGTGTAAAATTTGGTGTCACAAAAAGAAAACAATCCTTTACTGTTTAGCTATAACTTGACACAAGAGTCGGGGGGTAAACAGTCAAAAGTCTTCTACTTTAACAGTCTTGAATTTCAACAAGATTCATTACATGTGACCAAACAAAAAAAAAAAATCAAAAAAAAATAAAAATGCATCACAGGTTTGTGGCAATCAATGGTTGACTTCAACATACAGCAAAATCACAATCACAGAAAAGACACCGTATTAAATTTTGATTTTCAAATAAACCTGAGAGCAGCAAATATTAGTTACAGTATGGCTTCATTTTCAACATTCAGACCTTTAGTGAAATATTCAAATGTTGAACTAGTAAGACATGTACTAGTTTACCATGTTTAGTCCTTAATTATTCTTGTCCTGATGGGGTTTAATACTCCAGAGAGTTGCTCTTCACGGTTTTCCCTTTTTGAGACATTTGCTATCCATTTCATCCAAAATACCTCATGATCAACTCATGATCCACAGAAAGTACATTCAATATCACAACTTCAAATGTGTCTTTTTTTTTCTGGGAAGTTCAGTTTATCAAAAGGCCCCGCTGAGTTTGGCATTACTTTCGTTAATTTAAACACAGAGATCAGTAATTTTCTTGGTTTGTTTGGAAGTGTGTGAGGCAAACTGTAAGATACATGCTGGAGGAACATGTGTCGTTACACTTACAAGCCAAATATCTCTGTGCTGGAAAAACACACTCAAAGCAATATCAACTGATACTGATATATGAGCAGACTGTCACCTCAGTCTCTGTTGGTCTAAATCTGTTTGGGGTTCTTCCTCTGACATGATTTTGGTTTTACTGTCACATCTTTTAGACACAAATGTGTATTAGTGATTATGACCTGAAGATGTTTTTAACGAAAGTACATTGTCAACAATTAGGTTAAAATCATACCTGTTTAAAAAAACGACAGCAGCTAGTCATAAAAACCTTGATTTGGAATTTTGCTTGTAAAACTACTTACTCCTAATAATGACGGTTTGGATTTAATTTCAACAAATTGTTATTACATTTAATTATCCCATAAATTCCTAACGCAGGCGGCTTGCACAGTTGCCACAAAACATGCCGTAATGACTCCGTGTCAGAACAAGCGCCCACTCGCACAGAACCACAGCGATAAAGCTGCTCGTTTTACTGACTTTGCTTCACACAGTAAACTCACCGTTCATTCAGTGCTCTACTTTTTTT
>NTHP01000731.1:147624-158068 GCA_003416845.1 Oplegnathus fasciatus
TTTTTGGGAAGACTTTCTGGGCATTATTTTTCATGACTATCGCTCTCACCACTGAGTGTCAGTAACACACCATCAATAGGAGGAAGTACAGCAGAGCTCCGGTAATGAGCACAGTGTGGCTGCAGGCTGCGAGAGGAGCACTACATACCTGCTGACGTATATTATTGCTGATAAGAGGGTCCACTTGTTAGCTAGGGGTCTGCTCTGATTGGATTTGTACATTCATTATTCTGCTGAGACCCCTTTTTTTTGCATTTTATGTTATTTAATTTACTTTGTGTGATGAAATTGTCAAAAAATAGTGTTTCACCCTTACAAACCCCTGGTTGAACAATTTTCTGTAAAACCATTTCATTATAAAGCACTTCTTTGAGGCGCGCATGTAATATTAACACGCATTATTTTGATCATTCCTAATAAACATTTTCTGCCAGAATGTTTGATCATTCTTACAGCATGAGGGAGCCACAGTCGCCCCTTACACTGGAGTGACTTTTCAAGTAACATCTTGGAGCCCGTTGATGTGGAGGTATTATTTATTGTCCGATCTCCAAAACGTACCAGAGCTCAATCATTCGTCCACCACTCAGTTTTCGTTTCCTCCGCTCTGCTCAGCCACTGAGGGGGTGCAGGTCCACTCTGACCTTCTCCCCAGTGCTCATCATGCCAATCGTGGGGTACAAGCCTCCGACAGGTAAGGCCACTTCCCTCCGGCCCACCACCTTTCCATTTCTGGTGAAGAACACCTGTTCAAACACAAGGAGAACAGCAAAGAGATCATAAGAATATTTGCACTGAAGGTCCCTGGTTTTATATTCCTAGAGTTTAACAGCATCTCACCGTGACCTTCCTCCCCTCAGCATCTTCTCCCTCATCCTCCTCATCTTCATTGCTTGCATACAAGTCATTCTGAACCTCACTGGGCTTGGAAAACACCTCCAGGTCCCAGTCATCTACGTCATCTGAGAGAACCCGGACGCAGAAAAAGAAAGACAGGTGATTAGAGGTCATAAATGATGACGCACAGTGGTGTGGAAACAATGTGAAGATATTCACCTCCGCCATCAAAGCTGTAGTCGCGTGGAAACATGATCCCGCAGCCCATAATGTCCCCTTCAAAGCAGCGTGGCCCAAACGGGTCCCCGACCCCACTGCCCTGGAACAACTTTCCATCATCTACAAAGAAGAACAGGGAGTGATGAGTGCCTCATGTCACATATACGAGTGTGATACAATCCAGACACAGATGCAACTGTCAAAACAAAAAGGACCATTGCTACCATTTATATCAATCTTTGTGTTTGGTTGAGCAATTTAAAGTAACATCCATCCATTCATTTTCTGAACCGCTGATCCTGTTCAGCCAACACACACTGTGCAGACAGACAAACTACTTCCCACTCACTCCTACAGGCAATTTAGAGTTTCCAGTTCACTTGACCTGCATGATTTGGACTGTGGGAGGAAACCAGAGCAACCAGAGGAAGCCCACGCAGACACAGGAGAAAAGTTGTATCAAATATTAAGTTGGAGCAATAATAAGTTTACTGGGAACTGTTTTCAGCAATGCACTGTTCTGGCTGTTTCCTACTGGTGGAAGCCAAAGAAAAATTTCATTATTATTGACTATGGCTTTCAATAATAATAAAATATTCACAAATATGTACTTTCTACCATTGTCGGAAACATGAGTGACAGTTTGGTGCCATTACTAAAGTGACTGTTGGTGACACAATAAACGTGTACAATATGCAAGACAGAACATGAGACTCTGCCCATAATGGCAGTGATACTGTTATATGGATTTCATTTGAATGCAAATGTTCACAGAGAAAACACATCATGCACCATCGTGATCAGCCAACACTCACCTGCATGATAGGCTATGGACCCTCTGCTCCAACCTGGATGTCTGTTTTTGGGGTAGTCCTGTGAAACGACAAAGAGAGTGAGATCTTCTGATTCATCAACAATGTCATCATTGCATCACAGATTCAAATCCAAGCTGGTGGCTGATCTCAGACGAGGTGCAGAAAGGGCATAAAAACTCTACTGCGAGTCGACACTAATAATTAAAAAAAAACTAATACAAGTTTTGATCAGGAGATCTCGACAAAGAAGACTTAAAGTATTACTGCACACAGTTTCCCCTAATTCAATTTGGGGTTGCACATCATAAAGATCTGACAAGCTGCAGAGATTTTTTTTTTTATAAAGATGGTTTGATGGACAAACAGCAAACCAACATCAATGTGACAACAGTTAAATCACCTCTAGACTATGATGACCTTCTACACAGGGAGGGATTCTTGAATTGGATTTCCTGTAATAAAACAACTCTAACGCTGACTTTACAGTGAAGTGTTCAGACTAATTGTAGGAGGTCTAAGTAACCATATAAGCCCCTGTAATCAGAGCACTGATGTGATGAGGGGCACAGCAACAGGTATGAAAACTATGCGTGGGAAGGAGAAAGCATGAGAAGATAAGACTGAAGGAATACCACAGAATTAAAGAGATAAGGTGTCGGTAATGAAGTGCGTAGAAAACAATAAGACCTTTCCCCGAAGCAGCAAAAGAGAAAAAGGAATGCACCATAAACAATTGCTCCTTTATCCAGTGTAAGCAACCACTGAGCAACTAGTGACTGTTAAGCACTGTTCAGTTACCCTGAGACAGAGAGAGACACCTTTGTTCAGATTTTTTTGCTGCGAGAGGTAAAGCTTCCCATCAGCAGACTGATGCATCTTGCAGGAAATGACGGGGGATGGAACAAAAACCTCAGGAATGACCGTTTGATGGATTTATAATGCTCTACCAAAACCACAGACACATCGAGAAAAACAATTCCTGGAAAACAATCAGCGAAATGACAGAGCTCCATTCCCCACGCCGCCTGACCTGAGGGCACGACATGCCCACACACAGTAACTAACGGCAGAGGAGTCGGAGGTGTGTGCGTGTGTGTGTGTGTGTGTGTGTGTGGGGGGGGCGGCTTAATGTCAAGGGCGAGCACAACAGTGATCCACCACCTCCCAGGCTGTGAGCACCATCACAGCTGGCAAAACAGCAGTGTGATTAGCAAGACCCATGCTCAAGCAATTAGCGTCCAATAAACGAGAACAACGAGCACTTCCCATCCCAGCAGAGAGCAGCGATCTCTGAGCCACCCTTCATTTCATATCAGTCATTTAAATGACACGATGACTGCATCCTGAGCAATTATTACACCGTTTTATTTATATTGAACAGAATGTGCGCATGAGTTCATGATGAGTTCATGATGATTTCATGCGAGGCCAAAGGCTGCTGATTGCATCTCTGTGGTGTAAACACTCAACAAGTCTTCTCTCAGACTCGACGTATTTCCAAAATATGGATCATCACTTGCTGTCATCATTTCAAGATTAAAACCGCCTAATTGAGCCAAATTAATTAGGATATTAACCTTAAACTGCTTAGCCTGAGGAACTCCTGCATACTTTTAATTCTTTTCTGTTTCTTCCCTCTTGTGTATGGTGACTGCATGGAAAGAGGAAGTTCAATAAAGCAGAAACAGAGCGATACTGAGAACAATAGAACAATCTCATCTTATCTCATGAGTTCACGTACTTGCCTACAGTATTCTAGTTAACATGGTAGATTAGCATGTAAATGGAACAACCTGCTTTCTATGGAAAACCAGATGTGGGGGTGAAATGAGACAATATTTATTCTGTTGTTAGCTTTTCCTCTTTCGGTCATCCATCACTTAGACTGGAAACAGTGAGAGCAGTGGCGCGTATGAGGGAGAGTGATGACGAGGTGTGAGAGAGGGGGGGCGGAGGGTTCTTTACTGTCAGATAACCATAGAGTGTGTACAGTAAGTAACACGGCGAGTCAAAGTGACATGTGATCATTATTATAAAACGAGGAGGCTCTTACCCTGCGTGCCAGCCCCAGGGCGATGTAACACTTCTCTCCAGCATCTGTGATCTCCAGTTCGTAGTAGTGGAAGCGTGTGTTGAGTGGCTGACGGGCCTGAGCCAAGCCCACGTCCACAATGCTCTTCCCTTTGCCCACGTACTCCAGCAGCTGTGGAAATAACGCAGACTCACACTGAACACAGACACTGGATTCATGTCTCTAATCATCTGTTAGCATCTTAGCATGAGAATACAATATAGAACTTATATGAAAACACTCATTTAAAGCAGTATTATGCTGTAACCTATGGAGTCTGAGGTCATTTCTTACAATTAATGTTCACTATTAAACAAAATCCCATTATTTTAATACTTAAACTCAATTTATAGGGTTAAACAAACAAAACATAAATGTTAATTCTGGTCCTCAGTCTACTTACTTTAATTGATTAAACACTTAATTTCAGGTGTATCTAAACCAATCTATGTATCTGCACCAATTAATATTTTTATATTAACAATGTATCAAATGACTTTGTGCCTTTTAGCCTTTTTTAGCTTGTGGTTTTGTTTTTCCAGTCTGCAAACTCCACTCTAAATCAACCTTTTTACCTGCTCAGCACCACACAGCAGACAGACAAAGTTAGCGAGCAGCTCGCATTGTGAACATATTTGGGCATCTAGCGGGTAAAGAGGCAGAGATTTCTCTCAGGAGTTGATCAAGACAAACAGAGCTAAAGGAAGAGTGAATATTGGATTTGCATTTGAGGGGTGACAAAAAGCACAACTCAAAATGAACAAATAATGTTGCTTCGTGGCTGCTGGATGTGTAAACAGGTTATTACTTGCTAAAGATGTTGCCACAACCTTGTACGGTGATAATATATCAAAGTTGTGTATTCAGCTTGTTCTGCTCCCACTCAGTGAATACAGCTTTAAAGAAAGACTGTGACTTTTGAAAGAGGAAATAACACAATCTTAGTCTTAGAGATGAAAAGTTGAATTCATAAGCAATAAAATGCACAATTCAATACATGCAGAGGTTTCACTTCTACAGCCTTTTCTGGTCTAGTATGACCAGTAGCTCTTGGTCTCTAATGTTAGCTTATGTCAGCTAACTTAAATAGATAGGGCTGACATTACTGAGTCAGCCGACTTTGTGACCCTTCTACTTGCGTAACTGTAGCTTCTGTTCAGAAAAAGTTACATACAGTAGGCTCACTTTAAACTGCTATCTGTCCCATATATAGCGAGCCAAAGTCCTGCCCCATTTCCAAGGTAGCTTCTGTTCCACTAACCTCCATAATGCACAATGCACCACTTTCGTTGATTTTTTCTGAAGCAGCTCAAACAGTGTTTTGGCGGTTTTGCTACTCCATGCAAATTCATTGAAAAGCATGCTTTTGGATCTAAACCTCATGATCTGAATGAAATTAAAGTGTAATGTAATGATCATTTGTGTCTTTAATTACTTAACTAAATGAATTTAAGCACTACCTGTCTTTAGTCAAGCAGGTTGTTAAACCTACTGTATGTTCAGGTGTGTCAACAAACCTGGAGGAGGAGTTTATTCAAATGATTATAATGACTCAAAAACTCCTGAGTTCACTCCCAGACTGTACACTGCCTTTCACTGCTGGTGATAGCACGTCTGATTTTGCACTGCCGGCATGGCTGCTGCTGCTACTGCTCCCTTTTCAGGTCGGTAGAGACAGGAGTTGAATAAGATGAGAGAGCATGATTTATTCACACATTATCCTATTAAAGATGTTAGATGATGAGATGAAAAAAAAAAATAGGTCGCAACGTCATGCAATTCTTTCTTTCCTGGAAAAATAGGGCAGGATTTGGATTCGTCATCCCTGCAGCGAACTGTTTGGGTACTAAAAGCAAAGCAGCAGCAACAGAGATAACATAACTGTTTACTACATGCAGCAGAGGAAAATCAACAACACCAAAGCTGAATCCTCTTCCAGAGTGACCTTCCTAAATGTCATGAACACACACAGGACCATGATGCAACCATCTGAAGATAACTACATTAGCGAAAACAAAAGAATGTCAAACTCCATGAGCGTCTAGGCCCAACATCTCATTACAAACATGGTTGCCAATTTGCCCAGTTAGATAATGTTTGAAATGTGTGATCTCATTAAACCCAGCCGCTGTCACTTCTCCACCAATAATAACATGATGCCGTTTACTAGCTTAAATCTTAAATCATACACTTAAATGACTCTCAATCGTCAGCATTTACAGACTGATTCATTTGTGGAGAACTTGTGTTTTCTTAATACGCCTCCTTCTCTTCCTTTTTTGTCAATACGTAAGCACAACCTCAAGAGGTAAACAGCTGCTCCAGTGTCGCGGCTGACCTCATTTGGATGAAAGCTGATAATAAAAATCACTCACTAATCTGTAAACAGCTCAGCCAGTTTCATTTATTTGTGTTTCTTAATAAATTTGAGTGTTTACCGCACCTGCATGTCAACATTTTAAACCCGTGTCCAATAAATGCCTGAACTAACAAGCAATCACAAGCATCAGCAAAATGAAACACAATAACACTTGAAGTTACTGTTTGGACAAATTGAGAATAAAATAACTGGAAGTCACAAACATTGTAATCCAAAAACCTAAATTTCACTAATAAAACTTCCATGTCAAAGCACACTGCTCTATCCCACAGAAAAGCACCACTCTTGCTTTGTTACTGACATGTTTTTCTGTCCTGACAGCTTTCGTGTAGTGTCAAGACATGCACACGTGTAATTGATGAGTTGCAGGGAGATCAGACTGCGGTTTGTAGGCCCTGCATTCATACAGGACAGGGCCAAATTTGTAGAAATAAAGGATAATTAAATGTGCGGGTGGCACACAGGTTACTTGCTCCTGCCTGAGGGCTATTCAGCTGCGATCCCCTCCCATCCTTTTCAATTCGGGGTTTTGTGCAAATCAACGCCTGAGTCAGACACAAACACTGCAGTCCTGCCATCACTGGGAGGGGTGGAGACCCAACAACAGAGAGAGAGGAGGTCAAGGAGCACTTTAGAGAAAATATTGTTCATATTGACTTTCTTCTTATTGAGTACTTAGCAAAAGCAAATGTTTGCAGCTGAATTTCTATATTGACTCTCTGAGATTTGGTTTAAAGACTTGAAATCTAAAAGGTTGCACTTTGCCTTATTGATCTTAAATAAGGATTTTTCTGATTTTGGATTTGACACAGATCCACCAAGTCCATAGAGGGTCACTGATACTATGTTTGTCAGCAGATTTCTCATTTGACATTTTGATAAGTTCCTGTTGCATTTAATCACTTCAATAATTTTGAATAAAGCCAGCTGAGAAGACGGAGGCAGACTTGGCAAGTGTGTGTATGTGTCAGACCTTGTTGGCTACAATATACACAGCTATGGTTAAGGTTAGGATTCTTCACACACTCTTTGTTGCATTCCTATGACATTGTCAGACTTGCAATGGACAGTTATTAAAACTTATCAATATCAATGCAGCAGAAGCAGAGAGATCGTCTTATTTTTTTTAATCCATGCATTCTCCTTCCTTGTCAAAACCTGGCACCTATATTACCCACAATGCAACTCTAACTCCCAACAGTTAGGTTGGAGATTAGGGTGTGTTATGCTAGTAGCTGCCACAGTGATGTCTGAGCCTCAAGCCTCAGGCCCCAAGCAGAGATGAGCTGTAAACAGACATTTATGTGTAAAATCGGTGGAGTTCCCCTTTAAGAGTTTGGGATATTTAAAGTATACAGATATTTATTTTTTACAGTACGACCAGGACCTTTGGAACTAGTGGGCGAAAACTGAAAGAAGTACATGAGTGATGGAGTGAAAAACAAGGGATGTATTGCCTTTGAAATGTGTTTGCAGCCAACCTTAATTAAAGCTTTCTAATGTATTCCAGACCAATAATCTGGTATATACAGATTCTCCCTCTGCTCCATCCTCCCACTGATACCAGCCATCACTACACAGCATGAGCCTTTATGAGGGAGACAACCTGGCACAATGTCATGTTACCTTTAATGTCCCTGACTGGCAGACCTGCTCACAGCAGAATTAGTAAAACTGTAAGTCTTTACATCATAAGCCATTTTTTACTACTGTATTTTTGTTTTGGTCTCTCTCTCTGCAGCAGGACTTACCGTGCCTGTCACCTTGACGTCATGGAGACGGCCCCAGTCCTCTTCATGACTATCCACTATCATCTGTCCATCGTCGTCCTCCATCCCCCATTCAGCGTTCAGGTCCAGCAGCACCTCTTCCCCCAAAGAGTGCATGCCCACGGCTGGGTAGAGACCCTCAGGAGATGCTGGGATGTCCACACTGCCGACCTAAGCACACATTCAGATACAGTATTGTTTAGGGAAAAGTACCTGGGAACTATGAATAAATTCAGGTAATATGATGGAAATGGAGCACTTACTTCTTTGCCATTCTTGGTAAAAAACACTGTTAACTGCCCATCATCAGAGTCCAGGGATATTCCACAGCCAATTCTGTCGCCTCTGCAGCATTTTGGACCAAACTGCTGTCCCACAGTGTTGCCATTATACAGTCTGGGGAAAGACAAGTAGGAGAGGTTGAATGGCCAATCATTAAGGCTCATCATTTTCAGATTTTGCAGATGTTCGCAGAGAAACTTTGGAAAATGCTTCCAGTACCAGAAAATGAAGGTAAAAATGGTACATAATCAGCAGCTCATACATAATCAGCAGCTCATCTCCCTCTAGGTAAGTCTCTCTAAGTGATAAAAAAAATTAAAGACAACTGCAAATGTCTATACGGCATAGTGTTTGTACCGCAAATTGCAATGTATTTTCACCTTGACTTTTATATTACTGGGTTTTTCGAAAATAATGGGGCATCCTGCTGACTCTAAGGTGCTCTACCATGAACCAAAACGTCTTCGAATCCAGCCGGAGACCTCTGCTGCACGTCATTCCCAATCTCTCTCTCTCTCATCATTTCCTGTCATCTCTCTACTCTCAAAGCTCTAATGAAGGCATACAATTTAAAAAAAACAACAAAAACTGACTTCCTTGTGATGGAGCCAGCAGTGTTTTTTTAGGGAAAGTGTTGCATTGAATTCTTGTACAATAAATCCTGGGGTTTGTTGTATCACTACAGCTACTCTAAAGCGTCAGTCCGACATAAACGTGTAGCTTCTATAACCTTCATCCAGTTCCTTAAACGTCGGAACGACTGTACTCTCACACTGACTGACAAAGCTCTTGCTAAAAGTAGTAACAGTTTCTGAGAACCGAACATTAAATATGCAAGTTTCCTCAGTCAGGACTTTCCCAAATTCATCTCAAGTGAACTCTTCATTAACAGACACTGAAAGCGCATCAAGAAGAGATCTCTTAATAGTCAGTATGGACAGGAGAAATGATTACAGTAAGTAAAACCTGTTTCAGTGTCCATGTGGGTACCTGGCTAATGCTTTAAGATAGACGTGAAAAATTGTTAACCTAAGATTTTCTGATGTATAACATTACACTGTGTCAGAAGTACACTATTCTGCTGCATCTCCACGTCACGCATCAATGAGAACATGTTCAGTCTACAGTATATGTAAAGAGAAGCATCATTGTCACATACTTGCCATCATCAGCATGAAAAGCCACAGAGTGTGGGAGCCAGCCCGGCTGGTGGTCTAGCTTGTAGAACTGAGGCACCAAACCAACGGCAATCATTCCCCTCACTCCCGTATCGATGATGGTCACCTGCAAACACCACAGGTTGAATTATCGCAGAGAAGCAAGAGAAAAAACTGATTATCTTTGGGATGTCTTAAAAACAGTAATCCCACCAAATCTACCTCATTTTAACAGGAAGACTGTCATTACACTCTGCAAACAACCTGATATTCAGAGGCGTGAGCACCAAAACATGGTCAGTAGCTTTATATATTAATGTTCCCTCTAAGTCATGTGATGAGCCATTTTATTCCTCGTCTGACACATCTTAGGATGCCAACCTTGAATCTAAAAGACATCAAGGGCAATGAGTGATGAACTACTCATTAAACCATTGTGTGTGGGAGGCTTTTATATTGTGAGAAAGTCACAAGCAGAACAAACTTTGTTGAGAAAGAGGAAGAGGAGGCGTATAGGGGTGCAGAGAGGGTGAAGGACACAGATGGCTTTTTTTTTTCTATCAGAATTTTTTTAATTTTCTTTTGGTGGATGTTGTCAGACATGGGTAATTCAGCCACTGAGATAAACTAAATAATATGTGCAGTACTAGTGTGTTATGTTCAAAAATAAACAGGTTTTAAGTAAGCAAAGTATTCATGTTTATACAGCCAACACTACTTTAATATTTCAATGAAAAAGACCAAGAGTCTACCGCCATGCTAGCTGCTCTGTGAAGCTGTACTTATGCACAGCGACATGTTAATATTTGCTAATTAGCACCAAATACAAAGTACAACTGAGGCTGATGGGAATGTCATTAGTTTTGCAGGTATTTAGTCAAAAACTAAAGTACTGGACGAGTACATTTTTGGTG
>NTHP01000731.1:165789-176974 GCA_003416845.1 Oplegnathus fasciatus
CAATATGGCCAAGTGTAATAAACAAATCACAGGAGCTCTAATTTTTTGATCAAGATAAAATGTGTCACAACATACCATTATAAATGAAGCATTGTGGTGTTACAGAGATGCCCCAGCCTGCAAATCATATTCTCCAGATGTAAGGGAACATGCTTGTTTGGTACAGATCCCGGCAAAAATCACAGCATCGTTTTTATATTTTTTTCAGTGAAAATGAAATTCAAAAATTCCCACTAAATTCGTGACTCATATCGCAATATCTGTCAAAATAATCCCAATCGTTCAGCCCCACCATCAATACCACAAAAGATAATTCATTTGTATGCATACTAGCATCCTTGATTATATTAAATTTTGTAAGAATTCCAGTGTGAAAAAATTACAAACTAAAATTAGAATGTATTGCGGAAATGGGGACACAGCTCATACATTAGTAGTTAACTGTAGAAACACCCCAGTACACAGAGATATTTACATACAGTATGTACAGCTTAACCCCTCTTGATTAACTACCAGGATTTTTCACTTGTATCTTCCTTTGGAATAAAGTGACTTGTGTTAAAAACAAGTCTGAGCAATTGGGCTGCTTTATCACACATTCTTCTTGGGTTAAAACTTATGTTTCATAAGTTCAATGTCATAATTAAGAGAACTGAGAGCCATCAATAATGTCTTGAACTGTCAAAGTCAGACAGCTCTGCAGTCAACAGAGTACAGCATATGAGTGGTGAGAATGGCAGAAAACGTGTTGGACTTAGGCTGATAATTACACTGGCAGTTAATCAACAATGAGGCTGCTAACACCTGTGGTACATAAAAAAAAAGCCAGCTCATGTTAGAGTTGAGTTTGGGTTCATCACTGAATATCACATTGAGACTCATGAGGACAAAGTACAGACATGTAAAATCAAGTTGGTAAATAACAAGTGTGACTGTAACATTTCCCTGACAAAGTGAATTGTCGTATAATAGTCACGGATCGAAAGGAAATGATCAACTCTTACTTCATAATAGCGATTTCTTCTCGACAATGGCCTGGCCGCCACAAAACAGCCAACTTCATCTGAATTCCCATGATACCTGCAAAAAGATCCAAAGAGACAAACAAAATAAATGCAAGCAAAGTGGAGAGTCGATTCAGCAAGCAAAGGAAGGGCTAAACCACATGTCTCTAGTCCAAACTCTCGTGGTGGAGTCGCTCATCACTGTTACCTGAGTACATCTCCGTCTCTCAGCATCCTTTTGAGCCGCTCGCGGTACCGCACCGCTCGCACTTCACGAATTTCTCGAATTCGCCTCCTCCAGTTCAGAAAGCGATAATGAAGGTTTATGTCGTCCATGTCTGAAAATCATTACAATCTAAGACATGGGGAAACAAATGAAAAAGATGTATTACTGCTTTAGAGAANATTTGTGTTGATTTCTTATTAGCTCTTGTTTCTGTTTGTAATAAATAAACGTGCAGTACTTTTACTGTAGAACTGTTAAGAAGTTTTGATTGTAATGTCTGAAAGTATAAAAAATAAATAAATAAATTTGATTCCCCAAATAAATTTGATTCAAATGTTTTTTCTTGGCTTGGGCGGGGCGCCAGGGGAAACCTGCCTAGGGCACTGAATGTGCTAGGTCCGGCCCTGGGGAAGCCTTCGAAAACAAAAAAGGCAGTAACGGCACACATCCTCCTTAAACACACAGCAAACACTTTTGACCACAATATGATTACCGCTGTTGCCTGACAACAAGAAGGACCTGGCTTTGAACCTCAGGCCAAACCCTTCCTGTGAGGAGTTGGTGCGTTTGTGTTTTTCCATTTACGTTTAATCCCACATTCCAAAGACAAGCAAAGGCCTGGACAGTGACTGTGCACTGCCAGCAGGCATGAACGTGAGTCCCCTGTTCGTGTTAGTCCTGTGATGGTCAGGTGTGTCCCTTGGGTGTCTTCCACCTGATGTGAACTGCGACTGACTCAAGTACAGACTGGCTCTTCTGTTAATGCCCGGGTGTAAGTGATGTGTTTCTGCCCTTTCTCTGCCAGAAATACTGCAAACCTAAAGGCCAATATTTGAACTCAATGCCTCGCTGGTGTAGGGCTGCAAGTAATTATTATTTTCATTATTGATTAATTATTTTCTCAATGAATCAATCAATCAATCAATCAATCAATCAAGTGAACTGTTTGAAGTGTTGTTTTGCCCAAACAACACTTCAAAAGCTGAATAACTTCAGTTAATTACAGAACAAGACAAAGAAAAACAGAAAATCTGCAAACTTGAAATACAAGAACGAAAGAATATTTGACATTTTTGCTTAATAAATGACTTCAGCTGTCCAAATATTTGCTTTTAATTTTCCTGTCGCTCAACTAATCGATTAATCGTTTCAGCTCAACACTGGTACATGTAACCTGTTATGTTTTGTCAGGTTATGTCATCAAAGCCAGGGTGAATCAGGTGAACGCACCTTTAAAAACAGTCAGGTTTTGTTGCTCCATTTAAATTCACAACTCAGTACAGAATTATTTTACTGGATTTTTTTATTCTCGCTGGCTCGGTGGGGGATCATTACACTACAGTACTGAGCCCCCGCGAAGTATTACACAGACAGCGTAGGGGTAAAATACTTTCGTTATATAGAAAGCCTGAAAATGTCTGTTCCTGTTTAAACATCAAAGGTGAAAGGAAATGATGGTCTAATGTTTCCAAAGTGATGATAAAACCAAGTTACCAGCCCAAATACACCTGAATAAAACAGGGTCTAGCTAATAATATGTTTTGATAAAGTAAACAAATATGCGACCTATCACTTTATATTATTATTTGTTGCGTGTACACTTCTCCGATTCACCTATTTACGAGCCTATCATAAACGCAGCACCGCATTTCCCAAACTACAGGCAGGACTCGGTTGGCCGGCTAGCTGCTTTCAGCGACACATTATCGCGCTGTGAAGCTAATAATGTGCTGTGAACATGACTACACGTCAGGTTACCCACAAACTATTCAAAGGCTATTTGTCTCACGTTGGTTCCTTACTGTTTTACAACTTGTAACGCGTCGTCCTTCGGTTTTTCTTCCAATTTTAAGGAGGTGAAGTCTGTCACTTTATGTCCAACCTGCGCTGCCGGAAGTCCCGCCCCCTCAGCCAATCACAGCAGAGGATGAATGCAGCGTATTGTCTTTAACCTGTGCAGTGCTGTGTGTGCGTGTGTGTGTGTATGTGGAGTTGTTTAAAAAGTTTTTTTCTTTGGTTTTACAGTTGGTGTTTTAAATGTGTTTTACATGAGGAGTACACATATATTTACGGAAGATAAAACAAAAGAAGCATTGTCACCATAATGTTTTGTCCATCACAGGTAGTTTTTATTTTATACAAAAATAATAATGTTAAGTTGAACTGTCTGGGAGAAACTTTCTCATACCTTTTTTTTGTCTATACTCTAAAAAGTAAAACTCACTTTACAGTCATATTTAATGAAGTATTGTTTTACTTTTGGAAAGGCAAGACTCACAGAGTAGCTAAAGTGGTGCTTTTTAGAGTTTATTTGCAAAAAAAACCCCAGATAAAGCCATTCTTAAAATGAATAAATCAACACCGGGTTAGCTGATATATCCCTGGAGTGCACAAAAAAAAAACATGATTTAGGAAAATAAATCAAAATACTGATATCTGTTTTTGTAAATGAACCCTTCTTTTCTCTGGAGCGGTGATCAGTGAGAAGCATACAGAAAAGAAAGAGGGATTGTTTTGGTATCTTACCAGAAATCCTTCTGTAAGTGATGCACTGTGGCCCTATCATGGTGAGCATACAGTATGTTACTATTAGTAAATCATACATACACAGTGTAATTTTATGCTATGATATTGATATAAATCATTATATAGCATAATACATTTTCTAGAAATTGAATTCAGAAACTGTTACATAGAATACATAAAAAGAAAGAACAGATGAGGCTGTTTTTTGGTCAAAAAATGCAGATATCTCATCATAGCAGTGCCTGCTGAAGGCAAACAGCATCATCAAGGACCACAGCCACCCCAGCACACAGACTGTTCTCCTTGTTACCATCTGGCAGACGATACAGGAGCATGGCTGCACGTAGCACCGCACTTAAGGACAGTTTTTACCACCAGGCCATCAGGCTTCTCAACTCATTAACCTCATTTTCCATATCTGCTTACCTTATCAACCATGACTGTTGTTATTGTACCAGGACTGATACATACCCAGTGTGCAATACTTCTGCATACACTTGTCACTTTTACTTTTACACACAAATCCTCATTTTCATATATTTATATAGTGTTATAGTTCATCATATTTTATCTATTTATTTTATCCTGTTTTATCTTTATATGACTAGTGCTCTTACTGCTGAGCTGACCTGTTTTCTCGTCTAACACATTTCAGTGTATCGTTGACCCCGTGTTAACCTACATGTGACTAATAAACCTGAATCTAGTGAATCTAATCTATCTAATCATAGTAACGCACAAAATGCTATGAGTTCAGTATCGCCCACAGAGGCCTAATACATCCCAAGATATTAATGGATAAATAGAATGATTCAGTTCTCTCTTCGGTATATGGTCATATTGCCTGACACTAACTGATACGCCAAAGAGCTACCCCTCTTCTTTTACTTGATGTGTTTTCAGATCAAATAGTCTTGCCTCTACATAAGAGATATTTAATACTCTTTCCTTCCCTAGGTATTGGGCTATGTTTGTAACTAAACTGTATTTGTGTCTGGGATGAAGTGGTCACGAGCTGGATATTAATACATCATGTTAGAGGACAGGCTGTCAGATTTTTGAGATCGTGTCTTCTAATTTAATCTGTTTGTGACTCACAGACAGTGGAATTTGCAGGGTGGGACTTTTTGCTTGTGGCTATTAATGTCTTAGTCATCCAGCCTTGAGTGGCACTCCTTCAGCCTCTCGGTGTCGGCCGTTTCCTCTGAATCTTCAGCCCTGCAGTTACAGAGTCTGTAAACACACTCTGTGGACAACGTGTTTGTTTAGTGGTTGCTATTTAAAGAAGTCATAACAATGTCAAAAACAAGGACGGAAAGGTTGGAAGTAACTGAATACTTTTACTCGGGTATTTTATTTTTACAGTGCTTGTATTATTTGGAGTAATCTGTGAGCCCAGTGAGTTTATTTGTACTTTTTTTTAACTGAATTTATGTGTTTAGGTGCATTTCAAATCATGCTCAGAGTACTATGTTCAACTCACTGTAATCACCATAAACTGCACAGTACTGTAGTAACTGTAGTACAATGACTCATTATTATAGAACCATTATTATTATTATTATTATTATATTTAATTATCTTTTTATAGGTTTTGTATGTAAAATCTACAAAGTAACAAGTAATTGCAACGTCAGATAAATATAGTGGAGAGAAAAGTATTTGCTTGTGGAATGTAGTGAACAACTATAAATTACAACCACTGTAAAATTACAGTAAATACAGCACTTGAATAAATGTACTTACCACTGCTGATGGCTTTACTTTTTCATTTTATTTGACACTTTTACTTGAGTTGGTCATTTCAGTTTTCAGCTACAACTAATGCTGACTGATTATCAGACACAAAATCTGATCAATTCTGTATGGACAGACTGCAAGATTCAAACTGATGTTTCTTTTTTATGATGAGCAGAAGTCATTTCAAAAACTTAAATGGTGAATTTCTTGTCTGCTGAGCCACGATTGGTTGGCTACATGAAAGCTTCACCTCTGTGGATAAATGACCCTCTCGGTGGGGAAAAGGCAGAGATGGAGGAGCATGCACAAAAATCACTTGTGATTTATGTCGGTGCAGAAAACATTGCTATCCTGCGAGATGACAGACAACAAATGGTATGAGCATGCGTGAGTGTGTATGTGTCAGAGTCAAGGGGGAACGGGGTGTGCTCGCCTGTGTGGAAATGAGAGGGAAAACTAACATTCTCCATCACGTACCCTCCCATACCTTTCTCCACTGGTTTGGGCTCTTTAAAAGCTGCTGCCAGTGGTGTCTGTCAGCCTCATTATCACTTTGTCCTGGCTTGAGGGAATTACCATCCACCTTTGCACACACAGGCAAACTGCAGTCGGTGGATCTAATCTAAGATCAGGAATCCTCATAGAAATAAATCAACAATCAACAAGTCAGCTGTAGGAGACTGGGCTGTCACCATCTATTAGTGGACCACTTCCAGTGTGAGATGCTTCTGTATCTAAACATCCTAGTGCTGCTCCTCCTGCAGCCGGCTCTGTCAAGCCCAGTGCCGCTGACCACGCCATCCAGAGGATGTCCCACCTGTAGACCAAAGTCCACACAGACTCAGCCGTCTGTGGATGTGAACGCCACCACTCTGGCCGTTGGGGAGCCATGTGGGGTCTACACTCTGAGCTGCGCCCACGGCCTACGCTGTGCACCTCCAGAGGATGAGCCGAGGCCCCTTCGTGCCCTGCTGGAAGGCAGGGGAGTCTGCAGTAATGCCAGCAGCATCGGCACAACTGAAAGTGTCCTCACTTCAGGTAAGGTTCACACGAACAATGAATGAAGCCAGTCATTCAGACAAGGTGAGCTTCATGTATGGATTTTCAACACTCACCTTTTGCTGATTTACTTCTCAGTTTTTAACAGGTTTACTACCTTACATTTCAAACAACGCTCATCAATCAACAAATGAGCGTTCAACCCTGTAATGTGACCATGAGCTTGAACAGAGGAACACACCTGTGTTTACACACTGAGTTTCTTTTTCTGTGGACCAACTGCTCAGTCAAATCAGACAAGCTGGTACATAAAAACAACAGTATCAGGAGATGTAGTGAAGTACATGAATGTTTTTATGACTCAGTGACCACATAGATTTGTTTTTCAAGATGGATTTTACTATCCATCCATTAGTGCTTTTAGCATTATTAGTGCTAACTAAGAGGGAAGTACATTACAATAAAATAACAAAAACAAATCTAAAAGCAGTTTAAATAAAAAAGAATAATTGGAGCCGACCTCACAATGAAATGAAATGAATGTTGAACAGAATACGTGATCAATGCTTAATGTTTTTGTCTTTATCTGATCCTAGCCCCAGCACCTACTGAGGATCCAGATGAGGTAAAAATCCTCTTCATCTAATGACATTAATAAATCAGAGAAACTGTACATGGATTACATGAAATCAGGCTCACACTCACATGCATCTGTTGATCTCTTCCTACAGGCTCCATGTCGTAAACTGCTAACTACACTTATCAAAGGTCTGGACGCCCATTTATTCAACTCACAACATGACATCTACATGCCCAACTGCGACAAGCGTGGTTTCTTCAGAAAGAAGCAGGTGAGTTTTCAAACAATTGAAATCACATGAACAAGACTTTCCTACAGACACGTGTTTGTATTTCCAGCTGCAAAAACCATCTGTTTGTTCTGTTTGTGCAGTGTTGGTCGTCTCGAGGTAAGCAGCGCGGCAAGTGCTGGTGTGTGGATCCGAACGGCATGCCGGTCTCCTCAAGCCCTAAACAGAAGGGCGGCCTGAGTTGTTAAAATGCAATGAAGCCTGGACTGAAGCTTCATGACCGATTCAAGATGAAGATGAAGGAACACCGTACAGAGTCTAAAGGAGCTTAACACAGTCTCACATTTCATTCTCCACCAGACAGAAGCAGCTCTCCACCAATGAGAAGCTGCTTCCAAATCAGGTGTAACTTTGTCTCCTTGCGCCCTCTACTGAACATATTAGGGCTTTAATAATCAGGCCTTCCTTTCACATCTACTTACATTAGATCAAATTTATATCAACATGTGAGATTTTCCAGGCAAGTCTCACAAGCTGTAGTAATCTGAACTGTCTCTTAACTCTGCAATAACTCGCAGAAACTGCACCTACAGTTTGGGCTGCACATATTCAAGTTGTTCATCTTTATGTTTCAACATTTTAACTCCATTAATATTTCAAGCCATCAACCAAATTTCAGGAACAGTATGATTTGGATCGATGTATCATATTTATACGTATATTTTCAGTATTTTTTTTACTTTAAAACCACTGTATTTGTATTACTGTAATTGCTGTACATAATCTCTAGATGTAATCCTATTTATGTCACTTTGATATTCTATTTATGTTAATATTGCTGGTAATTTGAATAAGTAATTTATCAGTGTTGCCCATAAGAGCAGACACCTGAGGTATTATTTTAACATAACTGAATTTCGAATGCAGAATTATTATGATTTTCTTGTTTTTGGCATTAATCAGGAAAAATTGGAAACAGCTGCATTTTGCAACAGTGTCATTAAAGCCTTGGAATAAATACTACCTTAAAATGCTCTGTTTTTGTTGAGACTTGTATTGGACTTTGTTATATTGAAAGGTGTTTCTAATATTTTGTCCAGCTCATTTGAACGGTTCATTTGCAAAAACAGATCTCTGTTTTCATTTACTTTCCTAAATCATGTTTTTTGTGCATTTCAGGGAATATCAATCACACTGGTGTTGGTTTATTCATTTTAAAGATATAATCTTGAAGATTTTCATTTAAATAAACGTCTGTTAAGTCACTATCTATCATCGAATGATGCAACACAATGGTGATTGAGCCTATGGCCCACTGATGAAAGCCCTTGCATTTGCAGTATTACGACCTGGGTGTCGGGAGAGACTTTCCCGGAAAAAATCACAAGCGGCGCACAGTTAGGCTTTCAGCGCAACAGACTCGCTCTTCAACTCGCTTGTTTGTGAGGCAGTGTACTGTTTTTTCAGGTCTCTGCTAGTGTTGTGAGTAAACGGTTACTATGGCTGAACAAACAAAGAAAAGATTGATGACTACAGATGTGGAAACTGAAACTGAAGTGAGGTCCAAAAACACACCTGCAATTACCGATTATTGCCATAGGTGCCGTGAAAGACAACGAAATGAAAATCTTTGAGATTACAACTTTAAGAATGGTGCTTATCCGTTTTTGCAAATGAACTCTTCATTTAGATAAATGGAGTTAAAGATATAAAGATATTATAAGCACCTTGTGACGGTGGTTCATGACCCCCACCCCTGCAGGGTCCCAAGATAAATCTGAGGGGTGATTAAGATGATTTAAGTGATGAGAGAAAAAACAATATTTCTGTTCCACTAAATTTGTGCTTTTTTTTTCTTGTGAAATGCTGAATATTTTCAGGTCTCATTGATCCATCAAATGAAGCAATATGAGAAGGAAAAATGACTCTCTGGTTGAAAGTCCACAATAAGGCCACAACTGGTGATGTAGGCAGACGTTGCTCCATTGAATGAGTCACAAGCAAAACAGGCCTTGAATATGATGTCATTTAACACAAAACATGACTAACTACTGTTTCACAAAGGTATCATTCATTACACTGTACTGTTGTATTATAAAGGCCGATAGGAAACGTACTATTATTACTATTGCATTACAGTCAGTAGGTGGAATGTAACTAAGTACATCTACTCAATACTGTACTTAAGTACAAATTTGAGGTACTTTTTTACTCAAGTCTTTTCTTTTCATGCCACTTTCTTCTTCTACTTCACTACATGTCAGAAGGAAATATTGTACTTTTTACTCCCCTACATTTATCTGTCAGCTTTAGTTACTAGTTACTGTACAAATTAAGATTTTTACACATCAAAACATATGGAGACCTTATAAAATATGTTTTGTTATAAATTAAACTACCCAATAGTTTAAACAAGTACAGCTGAAACCATTAGTCGACTGACAGAAAATGAATTGGCAACTGTTTTGAGGGGGGTGTGCTATTGATAATTTTAATTTATTTTTAATAATTTTATAGTTTGGACAATTAGTTGGACAAAACAAGCATTGTGAAGGTGTCACTTTGGATAATTGTGACGGCATTTCTCACTATTTTCAGAATGTTTACAAACCAAACAATCGCTTAATGGAGAAAAAAATCAGCAGATTAATCCATAATGAAAATAATCATTAGCTGCAGTCCCATACAAAATAGTTCAAAATCCACTAAACTACAACAGTAAGATCAGAGTAATAATAATCTAATAATAGTAGGCTACAACAGTCACAGTTTTCTGCATCGAATACTTTTACTTGCTTTACTTTTCCCTGAGTATACTTACATACTTTTACTTAAGTAACATTTTTTTTTACTTGTAACAGAGTATTTTTACAGTGTGGAATTAGTACTTTTACTTAAAAACTTCTTCCAGCACTGGTTACAATATAACATGCTAACACAACCTTCTTCTCAAGTTAAAAATCACTCACACATCACATGAATGGGATGTGTACAGATTATTTCTGCCTGTTGTTGCCTCATACTGACTGTATCAGGGCTCTGCACCTGTTGCACTTCATTGTTGTTGCACTGAATCGACTCAAATTCACCAAAGTCTCCGGACCAGGAGGTGTTAGCGGGTTGCAGGGTGCTGCTGCTGCTGCAGAGACTCCACAAGGCGGACCTCGGGCTGCTTTACATAGACAGGACGCCACGGATGACAACTGCAAACCCCGCTCACACACTGAGATACGCGTGACCGTGCCATGTCTTCTCCCAGCGCCACCTCCAACCCTCTGAGCACTCTGGCGCCCAAAAGGAAGACGAAGAAGAAACACTTTGTGCAGCAGAAAGTGGAGGTTTTCCGCGCCAGCGACCCCGTGCTAAGCGTGCTGATGTGGGGAGTCAATCATGCGGTAGGTGTGTGCGCTGCTTAACGACTGTAACATGCGTTTCTATTGGTCTGTGTGCGTGAACATGTTCATTAAGTGTGTATCCATTGATCATGCGCAGATTAATGACCTGAGCCAGGTGCCTGTACCTGTCATGCTGCTTCCAGACGACTTCAAAGCGAGCACCAAGATCAAAGTCAACAACCATCTCTTCAACAAGTACTGTGTTCAACTCAGCATCCTGCTTCCTGTGATTTGCACAGATTTTTGTGATTTATTTGTCTGCATGTGCTTATCAGAAATGGCAGACCCCTTTAGAGAACAACAATGCCTTTAAAAGTACCACAGCTGCAGCTATTACCACCAACAATAACAGTGAAACCAGCCAAAAAGATGAAAGAAATAATCATTTAGGGTGTCTGGATGATGATCTGCAGTGTGCAGTACTGTCAAGGCTTTATGTAAAAGGATGATGCTGATACCAGAGTAGGAAATGCAGCATCATTACCC
>NTHP01000731.1:178488-228159 GCA_003416845.1 Oplegnathus fasciatus
CCCCCCAGTGAGTTGTTTCAGTGGTTGTGTAACCCCAGAACATTAATAAGTTTCACACAAACAAGACAGAAAATAGCTAAGTTGACGAATTCATCAGAAAATGTTGTTTGGCTCACAGGAGGGTGAGCGTCAGTCAGACAAAGTGTTCGCCAGAGTCTCTTTTAAAGTAAGAACTATTTATGAAAGCTGTGCTATACACTCTGTCTGCTTCGAGGCTCACTTTCTATACGGACGGAGTCGAGAAAACTTGAGGGGCTTTCAATAATCCTTTAATCCATTCAGGAATCCAGGTCGTGTGAAGACTTATAAACAGAGGTGGGAAGAACAATAAAATATGTTTTTCTCACGTTAAAGTGCTGCTACCACCAAGTGATGTGGAAACAACAGGATGCCAAACAAGAATTCAGTCAAATAGTTTAAACGTCAGCAATGACGCTATTCTCAATTTGGACAATTAAAGAAACTGGCAGACTTGACTCCACCGTGCCATTAAACACACATGGAATACATGTTTTACCGGCATTATAGAATACCAACATATATAGTGTTAACTAACACAAACACAATTTGTAATAGGCCATATCTCTGCATATATTGTATTCGTTTTGAATGAGCATAGAAACAGCTGCACAAAACAGCAGGCATTTAATCATGTTATCCTTTTGATCACATGATTTGAACATGTTTTGTGCACTGAGATATTATATTTGTGCTGTATTTAAGAAGCTATAGGGAGATACTGTGTAGCTCTCAAGTCAAGTACAGCTGCTGTGTGAAGACAGTAAATCAAGCCACATTGTTCTTATTTTATGTATTAAAACTTCTTTGTTCGTCAGGGAGAATCTTCCAGGGCAGTTCAAATTCAAAGAGTACTGTCCACAGGTGTTCAGAAACCTGCGAGAGCGCTTTGGAATCGAGGACCAAGATTACCAGGTATAATTATAAACTCCACCGGAAGTCAACATTTAATTGTGGGGGGGGGGGACATGCACAAAAACACTTATTTTACAAGATGAGGGAGGTAACAAGATGTTTGAAAAACACAGAACAGCCAAGGTTTTTTTCTTTTATACACAACCAGACATTTATCTGTACGTATTGATCTCCTCCCTGCAACATTTGCATTTCTTTGTGTGATATTTGCATGTGGCAGGTGGCAGACAGAGTCCTCATCTGCTCTGCTCAGTACACATTTGCTTAGCACACAATTACTGTACGTGAGGCTTACTGCACTTTAAGGTGTGTCTGCTGATAAAAGTTTTATTTCTGCACATCCACAAGAGGTGATGCAGGACACGTCTCGAAAACATCAGTGCGCATCAGTGCGAGATGCAGCTTTTTATGTTCTAGCAGATGCATTGTTCAGCTGATGTCACACGTTGCCAGCACTCAGAGGTGCCATCCTCTCTCCCGCCAACAGGTGTCTCTGGCCCGCAGTCCCCCGCTCAAAGACGAGGACAGGCAGTGCGTGGGGCTGCTGCTGACATCATACGACCGCACTTTGGTAGTGAAAGAAATCTCCAGTGAGGAGGTGGAGGAAATGCACAACATCCTCTCTGAGTATCACCAGGTAGGACTAACACGGGTTTAAATGTCCTCTCACTGTGAGCAAAACATGATCTTAACCCCACATTTTAGTGATTTCATCTGTTTTCAGTAAAATCTGAAGATGCATTCCATTAGTCACGTATTTCCCTCTCATTTTGTCCTTGTGTCTTTTGTATACTGGGAGAAAATGTGCTCTTTTTTTGTGCTAACCCTGGTTGCCATGGCGAGGGTTTTACAACATCAAAGCTGAAAGATGAGTGTTTGAATTTCAAACAGAGAGTTTTTCTTCTACAGGTGATGATACATGACCAGAGCTCTTGTTTTTACATTTAAATTTGAGTTCCTAAAAATATCTAATATGAAGCGAAGTCACACTGTCATGGTTGTTTCGGTTTCTGCAGAAATTTAAGAGCAGACTGAGAGGAAAGGACAAGATGCACTCTCTAAAGACATTTCACTAAACAGAGAATGATATTTCACTTTAGATGTTGGCAAAATAAACATAGTTTTGTATATGAATTATTGCAATTGTTTTGTCCTAATAGACCTTTATTCATGGCAGATATTTTTGACTTGCCACAGTAGGAAAAGCACAGGTGTTACTAATAACATTAACAATGGCTCTGGTTTATTCAAGTGTCCCAGTAAGCCATGACAGTGTGACAGTGAGCCAGCATGCACAGTACCAGGACCCTGAAATCATTAATTTTAATTTACACCTGCTCTTTTCCTACTGTGACATGTCAAAAGTAAAACATGTTTGAAGCAAGCAAATTTCTCATGCTGATGAAGACCATAAAATGTGGTTGAAAGCTCCAGAAGGATTAGTAATTGGACATTGAAGGGGCCCTGTGGAGCTTTCTTGTAAACAAACAAAGGCTATGTCACTCACCAAAACACATTGTTTGTTTCCTCGAGCTCTAACAAATGTGTTGAATTAATTTTCTTCCACGTAAAGCATTTGCAAAGCTGATTATTTTAAAGATTAAATCCACGGTGACGTCCATGTTAGCATGCTAGCAGTCTTCTTCTTCTCTGCCTTTTCTGGCACATTGTTGCATTTCTTAGCGCGTTACTGTCACTTGTAGATCAGTGGAATAGTGTGAAACCATTGGCAGGATGCACACGCACAAACAAAACATCATGGTTTTTTTTTAACTATGATAAGCAGTCCACTTCTGATGTTTCAGTACTTATGAGACAGCAGGGACTGAAATGGACTGAGTCAATGAGAGACAGACAACCAGTCCAGATTTGATTATAGGAGGATCCTCCTGGAAGAGCATTTAACCAAAGACAGCAACTTTTTCATTTATGCACTGCCTTGTGTTTATTTTCCCATCACTCATTGCCTATTTGCTGCTGTTGTCTTCTAGCATATTGTCACCTGCCACGGCAACACGCTGCTGCCTCAGTTCCTGGCCATGTACCGAGTCACTGTGGAGAGCGAGGACACCTACCTGTTAGTTATGAGGAACATGTTCAGCCACAGACTGCATGTGCACAGGAAGTATGACCTCAAGGTAAATCCTGCAGGAGACGAGGATTCAGAGACTGTGATCAGTACAGACTACTTGACGTTAACGGGACACCGGTAGTCTTTTTTTATGTCATAAACTGTACATTTTTTCCATCAGCTGATTTTCTTGAGTCTTGTCAAGAAGCAAATGCTGTCCACAGGAAATCATGAAGGGAAGAGAGGGAGTGTTAAAACATTTTAAGTCTTCACTTCAGCAGCTAGCAGACTGTTGGATTCATGTATCATGAATGAAGACACTGACTTTCAGGGGCTTGTGATTGATAAAAAGTAGCCAGGAGAACAGTTATAGTTTTGTGAAGTAATGTGCGAACTGTGGGGGTCTTTTCTTTCTTCAGGGGTCCCTGGTGTCTCGCGAAGCAAGTTTTAAAGAGAAGGTGAGATCAAATTGAGGTAAAGGTTGTAAAGGTTGACGAGCTCTAGTTTCTGCAGTCCTACATCTGTGTTACACACTGAAGGGATGCAGGCAGGTATGTTTTCAATAACAAGCACGCATGAGTGTTGTCTCAGAGAGTTTAAGAGACAGCCGGTTGATATGGAAAAAAGTCATCTACTACTCACATCAACCTGTTCTTTTTGATGTAATTTGACTCAGACTCATTGAAAAGATGATGAATTTGCAATGGTAGCTGGTAGCTTGAATGGTAGTATCCTTTGAGCTTATTACCTTTAATTATATGGTGACCTGGTGAGATATGTCATAAAACGATGAAAATAATACTACTGTATACGGCCTGACTTTTAAAAGGAAAAAACCTTCCACTAAAATGGTTTTCTGGTCTATAATTTTCAAAGGGGTACTCCAGTGATGTAGTCCTGCACTCCCATAAAAATCCTACATTTCCCATAATGTAGCTCCTCCTCAGACATTATACAACTGTTTTCACAGCTGATTGCTGTTTCTCCTGAAGAGTAAACTGACTTTAACATGTAAAATTGGTGGAATGAACCAGTACAATGCTTTTTATTCACATTCATAAAAACAACGATCAAGAAACTTTAAGACCCTGGTAAGTGAACAAATTGACAGACAACTGTGGGTAAATTAAGAAAAGTTAAATTAAGATTATAATTTTTTGTTGTTTGCTTAACGAGGACAACTTAACGAGCTTGAATTGGCTGCAGCTGTGCCACCAGTCTGTGTGTGAAGGTGTGGATGTATGTTCGTGCTGCTGTATCTCTCAACAACAAAGCAGAGAAAGCAGTACTTTGTGAAATGTGTGTGAGTGAGGGCAGAGTGTGAAATCACGTCTCCTATACTGTGTCTGATTGTTGTTGTTTGCGCTTTGTGACAAACGTGATTTAAATATTAGATTTTCAGAAATGTTCTCGTAGAAAAATCACTCAGCAATAGACTTTAAATAACATCAGAGGCCCTCTGACTGAGAAAGTGACGGAGTTTAAATAAGTGCAGAGCTGTGGAAACCTTTGATCTTTCCTTCTGTGTTGATTTGGAAAACAAAATTTGGCTTAATATTATTTGGCTCTTATGTCACTGGGAATAGGATGATTGTGTTTTAATGAGAAAAATGCTTCTGAATATTGTGATTTCTAAGCCAAATGTAATTTTTCAGCAGTTGACCTCCACTCTGTATTTCCAGGTGAAGGAGCTGCCCACTTATAAGGACGTAGACTTCAGGAACAACATGCAAAAAGTTTATGTGAGCGATGAGGAGAAGGAGAAGATCATGGACAAGCTCAGCAGAGATATCGAGGTGAGAAAACGGCGTTAAGGAAGCCTGTAGCCTGCCATTTTCTCTGACTTGATTTGTGTGTCCTCCCGCTGCAGTTTCTGGTGCGTATGAGGATCATGGACTACAGCCTGCTGCTGGGCATCCACGATGTCGAGCGGGCCGAGAGGGAGGAGGAGGAGGAGGAGATGGAGTCGTCCTGTGAGGAGGATGAGGAGGATGAAAATGGACTGGCTCCCGCTCCGGGCTCCACCTCACCTGAGGGTATCAGCGGCTACATGAACTCCTTCAAACCCATGGGGCCCGGGGAGTTCGACCCTTACGTCGATGTGTACGCTATTCAGAGCGCTGTGGGTGAGTCCTGACAACTGAGATATCTGTATGCTGTAGAACACCTGAACCTCAACTCATGCTGGGCTGCAGCAGGTAACATCAATATCACTCACCAAATGCTGTGAATCGCTCCCATGTAGGTGCACCACACAGGGAGGTGTATTTCATGGGTCTGATTGACGTGCTGACGCAGTACGACACCAAGAAGAAAGCTGCACACGCCGCCAAGGCTGTCAAACACGGGGTGAGAGGTTGGCGTTCTTTAAAGGGATTGGTTAGCATATGCTGCCTTTAGATCTCTATCCTGCAAAGTGTACAAGGTTGCTTTCATTTTCCATTCAGTTATCTCTGATCGACTGTGTGTGTGTGTGTTTTGCAGGCAGGAGCCGAAATCTCAACAGTTCATCCAGAGCAGTACGCTAAACGTTTCCGGGAGTTCATTACTAAGATCTTTGCCTAGTTCAAGGATTCAGTCCAGGCCTCCTTCATCATTTAATACAGGAGGAGTCTCACTATGCAATATTCATGTCATGTCAAATCAGCATCAAGACGCACTGAAAATGTTCTGTTAATTTCTAAATGATCTATGTGGTTTTGGGGGCATTTACCCTCCTTATCATTCTGTACTGAGAGATGGACTGCGTTTATTTTGATGGAACTCGACTTATTTGTTGTTAATGAGTTTTCTTTTGTCTTCACTGCTTTTGACTTTTGAGTGGCGCACAGAGATACAGGGCTGCTAAAAAGAAATCATATGAGGTGATGTAAGCAAACACCTCTGACATAAACGTATTCTTCCTAGTAACCTGTGACAGGGTGAAGATAATGAGAAAAAAAACACATTTTCCCAACACAGTGAAGTCCCACTCACTGCTGCTTGGGAGGAAGATTTACGTTTTGCTCTTAGATATTAATTTGTGACTCCCTCTTTTCCCTGCCAGTGGCAACACTTAGCACAAGAGCATAATTTGGGCAAATCTGCAGGATCTCAATAAGGAATGATACAGTGTTCATTAGTGACATTGTGTGATTTAAGCTGTCAAAACTGATGATATCTCATACAAAATGTTGCCAAATGCAGATTTATAATAACGAGTGCAAACATAGCAATGCGAATGACTACCATCCATTAAAACCTATTTTCACAAAGAGTAAACAAATATAGCAGACTGGTTATTTCATCAGAGACTGCTCTGGGTCTGGAAATAGTTTCATTATGTTTTCCTCATCAGTAAATAAATGCCCATTTGCCATTATCTGTAAATATATGAGTAAAATCAGCAGATTTAAATACAAATAGTCTAATTTGGTTTGTATTTTGGAAGTCAGAAACTGAAAGATTGTCACTTGCACCTCTCCAGTCGTGCTGAAGGGCTCCTCTCAGCTCAGTGTTCAGTATTTATTGCTACATACTGTAGCAGTGCACTGCTGCGTTGGCTTCAGGGGATGCTGCACACAAGCTTGCATCATCTGAAAGGCACCACGGCACACCAATTATTAAACTGTAAGTGGATCAAAGAGCTTTTATGTCAAATGTTGTAGCTTGGATCCAGCCTCATGTTGTGCATCACTTCTTTTACTTTTGAATGATATGATTTCACAACGCAATGCGTCAAAGGAATCACAAAGTTCAGATCGGTGTAATACCAAGTGAATGCGAGTGAAAGCAAGATGTGATTCATGGCATCCCGGATCTAACTGTACATGTGTTCCTCTAAAATTTATTCTCAGTGGTAAAGCATTAATTTTTGTCCTTATTTAGTCCCTCTCCTCCGTCCCAGTCCTCCTGGCACACATTCCCGAATCTCCTTCTGAGATTATCATGAGGATATGACTTTTAATAGCTGAGTGGACAAACAGGCAGAGGAGGGACACGAAGATGAGGAGAAACAAGACTTGTGAGAGTAACTCTGAAAGAAGTCCGAAATGCCTTTTATTAGTTCACATTAGATTGCATGAAAATCTAGAAAGATAAAAACTATCAGGGACTGGAGATAAACATAGAATAAGATAAGATAAAGACATAGCAGCCTGCTTTGTTGGTTTTTTGATACAGTCTAGACTATCACAAGGTTATTAACCTCTGAGTAGCACATTTATTGATTTTTTTTTTTTTGTCAAGTTTTCTATCTTCAAGAGTCAGGGAGTGGTGAAAACTGTACAAGCCTGATGTTGATTGGTAAATACAAGAGAGCACAGGAGAAGGATGTGATGGCTTGTACCTCAAATTGGTTTTGCACCTTCCATACACATAAGTTCCGGTTTGAACATGCCTGATGAGATTCATATAAATCTGTCAAAAGAGGTCCACATGGGAGTACAATCATGTCAGAGTTTTATTGAACGGAGCGAAAAATTCACCCCAAAAATGTGAAGCTGATTTTCCTGTTTCGTGTGTTGTGATCTATAACAAACATGTGATTTAAGGTTTGGAGCTAATAGCTATAAAGTCCTTCCTAAGTTCTTAGTAACTACTGGCTAGTTTCAATCCAGTGATTCACTAAATTGGGTTGCACCAATAAAACATAAGCAACGTCTTACACACGCACAAACTTGGTGAAGGATTTACGCACGTTGCTGGTGCGACTAGGCAGTTAATGGGTATAAATATTTTGTAACAACTAATCTCTATGTAAACAACCAGTTTTAGTTTGGTGATGCATAAAACTCCACTTTGTAAACACTTCAGTTTGAACTTACTAACAGCCAGCACAACAAGCTCCATCTCTCTTCTGGAACAACCTTGTTGCTGTTGATGAGTTTTTCCTCTATCTTCTGTGTATATTTTCTTTCCTTTTGGTGCTTTGAGTGCTATAAACCAAATGGAACTGAGAACATTCTGCTTGGAAACATCGATAACATAATAGGTCAAAAGAAATAGAAGCTTTTGGATGACCTGTTCCTTTATGATGTATACCAACCTTATATTTGACATATTTCAGTGCAGTTCCTGAACACCAACATCTTTAAATCTCAAACATTCCCATATTGGCATCGATTCCTAAGTTGCCTCATAGTTATTGTGCTTGTTATGTGACTTTTGTCTCCATGTGTTTGCCCAGAAAAATCACTTCACTACTGTGAATCCATGAAACTGAAACCATCTCTGCGATGGTATTATGGTATAAAAAAAATGAGCCCATGACTCCGACCTAGAAAGAAGTAGGTCAAAGCCAGTAGGGGCCTTTAACAAGAACCGGTTTGATCCAGAAGATCTCACGTTCAAATGCTAGTCGAGTGTTGAGTGATGGCCACTGGCTCCACCTGTCCAGAAAACAGCTCTCAGCTCGCTTTGAAACACGAGCCTATATGCATATGTGATGCAACTTTACTGCATGAAGTCTCCCTCACCCTCATTAACGGTTGCTGTTAATCGCCTTTTGAAATAAGGTCTGCTACGACACAGGAAAACACACACAACTCTGAACACCACAGCTCGGGCAGTAGCCTTAGTGTATTGATAATGAATGCTCTATGAATCATTGCATGAGTAAAAAAATACAAATGGAGAGAAGATGCTTACATCACAGACATGTACACTCAGCGGCGTCTTCAGATCAACACAAAAATACATACAGTACTGCAGGAGGGTTGTTTTTTATGCCTTTTTTAAGATATTAAATCGGGCAACATTCCTCTATTTCATTTTCAGCCACTTACAAATATAATCATTCAAAGGCCCAGTTTTATAGATCAGAACCTTTTCCAAGTTTTAATCTATTAAACCATACTATTTAATTAGTCACAGCAGGAATAATATTAGTTAAGTAAAAAATAAAACACCCTGACAGTCCACCAAAATCTGGAAAACACAGGTTAGTGGTTGAAATAATGAACTCAAACCATCGGTTTTTGTATACATTCAATCAAAAATCAAGGCATTTCACTTGTTCATTTACACGTCTAGTATTACACTCGCCTTGATATGAGCTGCTGCTGCTGGAGTCATAATGCACACATCATGTACAGTGTTTATGTCACACACAGTGATACAAACATAACAGAAATCTCAGTCTTGGATGTCGAAGAGTTAATCAGGTGGTTATTAAAGGAAAACCAAACCAAGACGCTGTACAGGAAATCTCTGAACAGCTATGAGTAACCCCTTGAGTTTCATACACAGAACCGACTGTACAAATCATACAATAACAATCTCGAAAATGAAGCACTTTTTTAAATTTTTAGAATTAGAATATTTTATCAATGCATTTCTATACAGTTATTTTTGATTATCTTTAAAACAGCCTCTCTTTTTTCAGTAAAGGTTTTTTTTTGTTTGTTTTTTTTTCAACTCACACAACATTATTTTTTATGCACTGAACAACCGGCTGTGTTGAACGCAACGCAGCGTATACACTCTGGATTTAAAACTGACATTCACTGTCAGTAAAGTTAAGAAGTGTGGATGCGTTTAAGGTCTGTTTATCGAGACAGGCTTGAAAACAGAGACGTCCACTTAGGAAATCGTCAACTTATTGCAGTTCTTCACTTCTGGGCTGGAGATGCTCAGATAAGCTGTTTGAGGCCGAAGGCAAATTTCCATTCTTAATTGAGTGGAGAATAAAGTTGAATATCGACTGCATGATGAAATATGAGTCATACCAGCTGGTATGCAGTGCAATACATTCCTATTAATCTGTAATGTCATGTTCTTTTATCTTACCCTCTGCGTAGAAAGTGTAGTCAGGAAAATTTATATTTTTGTTTTGGTTAAATCATTCTAGAAGCCTGAATGTGTTCCTGTGTGATTACCAGTGTGTGTTTTCATCCCTGACAAACACACACACCCTTTAAAACCTCAGGGAGCGCAACATCTGGCAACATCGGTCTGCCTGGCCTCTGTGAGTGCACAGGACAGTATGAGGGCAAAGCAACAAGCTCACGCACACACACACTTTACCACATCACATTTCGATTTTATAACACTGCTCTCCTCGAGGTGCTGTAACTCAAGCTGGTGCTGCCGCTCTTGTGGGAGATCTTGAGCGTCGTGGCAACCGTCAGGCTCGGCGTCATGGCAACGGGGAAGCTGGACGTGGCGGCCGCTGTGAAGCCGACCGTCGCGGTCGGTTCATTTGGGCATCCGTACTGCAGCAAGATGTCGATACACTCCTGGCTGCCGGCGCTGCGAGCCAGAGCCAGCGCCGTCTGCCCCTGAGGGTCCCGGTACCGCACATCACAGCCGTACTAAAGGGAATTAAGAAAAGAAGATAAAAAGGACTAGATTATGTAATTACCCCATATTGCACATTTTAAGGAGGTTATATCATATGTGGAATAAATTGCAACTTCGACCTGACAGGACTGTCTTAAATTATCCCAACAAGGTGTGACTCAGCGAGCTTTAGTGCCTTTCACACATATAGATCACCCTTGAGGGGTCTGCTGAGTCATCAGTTTTAATGCTTTTTGTTTTTTGCTGAGGGAATCACTTGGAGGTTCTCGAAGGGGAACACTTATTATTTTGCCAGTTTTGCATAGCTCAACATGACGGTGTGCAGTGTAAAAAGTCGAGACTGTAACACCATCTCTGTTGCTCTGCATTACATTTCCTTGGTGATATGAATCAGACCGTCCCCACAAAGGTTTTTAATGATTCCTATAAGAGAGAGGGAGAGAGGGAGAGAGGGAGGTAGACGCACCCAAACAAGGAGCTGCGTCATCACCACATCAGCCTGCTGACAGGCAGCGTGCAGGGCAGAGCCGGGCAGTCGCAGCGCTAAGAGCGACCTGGAGGAGAGCGCCAGGCTGAGGGGGGCATTAATGTCCTCCTTCGTGCAGTGGGCCAAAAGGAGCAGCAGCTTGGGGAGGTTGTGCTCCATCACTGCCAAGAGAAGACGGCCGGATAGCATGATGTCTGGGCCCTCGCCAGGAGTGGGAGGAGGCAACGGCGCCACAAAGAGTTTCTGCTCATATTTGGCCCTGATCCATGACTCCCGTTCCTCACTGAACAAGCAGAGAGAAATGATGAGAAGATGATGAATATTCAGTGAAATACATTTACAGCTTTCCTGTCTTTCTCCTGCTCCACAATGACAACAATTTCTTTCTAATGAATCTCAGACACATCATTTCCAAGTGTGTGAAGCAGTGCTGCCCTATGTTACATCTCATAACATTATTGGGGGGTTTTTTGACCGTGCGTCTTTACCGTGTTGCATCAGGCGCTGGTTTGCGGCGGCCCAGGGTGCGTGACTCCCATATACTGTTGACCATGTGGTTGCCGATGGCACTGAGAACCAGCGTGAGCTCCGGTGGCAGATCATCAAGGTCCAGCGAGCGAACACGCGACAGGTGGGTCCCCAGGTTCCTGTGAATCCCTGAGCACTCGATGCATATGAGAGCGCCCAGGTTCAGACTGGCCCAGGTTGGATCTTGGAGAAGAAGGGTACATGCAACATTTTAATTGGTTGCGTGCCATTTAAATATGCCAGTTTGGCCAAGTCATGCCACAAAAGTGTCTGAAGTTGTGTGAAATCCCGTTTGGACACGTTTTAAAGCAGGGCTGTTAAATCTGTGGCCAGTGTGCCAAATAATATACTCCCCTGAAACTCATGCCCTTTAAAGTGTTCCACCATTAGAATAACATTCAGCATTTGAACTATTTTTGTTTGGTTTGGTGATATCTAAGACATTGATTTTAATTATAGGGGATATTAATGAAATTTTGCTGAATAAATTTCTAAAAACATAAGGTTCATCATTAATATGCTCTGCAGCACATTGCTCCTGTGTTGGACTGAAATCGAACACGTCAAAATGTTTGTACATTCCTTCCTAATTGGCTCATTTACCTTGCAATTAACATTGGAGCAATTTCTTTGGCAGATATTTTTCCTTATGGAAGTAAATTAAAGTTATTTCAAGGCCTGGATAAACAACTCAGATTCAGCACAGCGTTTAGGCTAATGACTTTTATCTCTGTTCTAAATGAAAAAATGTCAACAATTACACAATATGAAAACAATAATGCTGGAAAAAACACAAATTTTTCCTCTGCATGTAAGAAATATGTTAAAATTCAAATTCTAAAAGTCATAGTACACGTCAGTTAATCTATGATTCTTTCATAGTTGCAGTGTGCATGTAAACCGGGACTAGATAGTAATTCCATTTTCTCATTCGTCTTTCAGTGACATGACCACTTTTTTCCCACCTATTTTACAACATCTGTACTAATAACAACGACTGTATTTTAAAATACAGGGTGTTAAATGTAGTCTTCTTTGGACAGTCTGAGATGTGGAATGCATCTTTTAGATGTTTTGTAACTTTCCAAACAACAGTTCAATGGTCACACCCATTGTCCTGTTATTGGTCAGGTTTTCTCTAGTTGTGTGAAAATGTGCCCGAGCTTCAAGTGCTCCACAAAGAATTGTCTCCACATTCTTCACAGCTTCTTGCTCCACCCAAGAAGGTAGCCACTCAAAATAAGTATGGACAAATTGGTAATTGTTAATTCTTCTATCAACATCACAGACTTCGAAAAAATGAGCAAAAAGCAAATGACAAGGGTGCATGACACATGACACGTGACCCATGTGCATGCTTGAAATGAGACGAGATGGGTAACGTACCAAAACCAAACACAGATATGGACATGTACAAAGAAGAGAAAAGATATTGATGTGTGTCACTAACTTGGAGCATCACAGTCAACACAGAAGTTGTTGCCCCTCGCGTTGCGGATCGCCTGCAGAGCCACTGCTTCGCTCTGGCTGTTCTTGCGAGCCTGTGGAAAAAGCACAGTATGTGTTTAAAGAGAAACACCAGCAAACGGACCCTCTCTGATATCAGCACTGCTAACTGCTCTCATTACAAATAACAATGATTATAATTTACAAATCTCAAAGTGAAAGGGCGGCGGTAGAAGGCTATAATCATTATTACAACCATTTAAAAACTGTAAAATTATTGGTTTGGGCCTCCAAGGACATACAATTCTCATAGCGCTAATAAAGAAATGCATCATGGGATTAAAGCAATCATCCAGAATCATTATATTAGTGGCAATTACCATTTTTGGAGATGACTGAACTAATTCCACACCAGGACGTACACTCAAGAGCAGAAACCAGCACAGCCCATTAGTGGACAGGACTGTTAGTGTGGCACATACAGTGGGTGGGTTTTGGTAATGGCCAATCTAATTAGCTGCCCTCATCCCTTTTAAAAGCAGCAGCAGCAGTAACAGTTTGCTAATGGGTTGAGAAGAGAGTCCAGGCCAGCTTCTCCTGAGAGAAAACCGTTCTTATCCAGGAGTCCCAAGGTGCAAATACACAGCACACAAATATGATTATACAGCCCTCCAAATGTACTTCCAAGGGCAGATAATGTCACTTTTAAATTTGAATTTACATTTCACGTAATATAATAAATGTAGTATAATAAATGTTATATATATTGTGTGTGTGTGTCTGCTAACAAAAGCCTTAAGAATTATTCTGTAAACTTGGAGTAAGAGATGGTCTGAGCTGATGGAAACACAGGTGCAATTTCATGCCAATATGGGTACCACTATTGCACCACACCACCTGATCTGCATAAACACAACCTCAGGACTCTGCCCTCCTCCATGCAAGCAGGTACATTTGGAGCCACATAATGCTAACAAAGACACCAGCTTGCTTTGTGGCTGCATGAAAATAGAGCCTGTAATGTTTTCCAAGAGAACATTTTGTCATAGTATTCATAATATTTTGTCATTTGTCAATTAAATTATCGCTGTAGAAGGGCACATAACACAATTGCTTCACACATGTGGAGAAAATATGCTTGGAATATACAAATGCAGTATTTTATTAAATACAAATACGATTTGTCTGTGTCGCGCTCTCCCCTCCTGTGTTTTACTCCCTCTCTTCTTCTTCCTCCCTCTCTCTCTCTCTCAGGTACTCCTGATCTGGCCGGTGATTTGTGGGTGGCCCTGCCCCCGTATTTAAGGGAGGCTGAAGGAGAAGAAGCTCTCTCTCCCAGACTAAGCAGCATTTGTATTTTGTTCCAATTACTCTTTATTTTGTGTTTATTTCTTTTGAGGATGGAGGTCTGGAAGTTCAGTTTTCGTGGCTTTGTTTGGTTAGGTTTTTGGTAGTTTTGGTTAACTTATGGCAATATTTTTTTGTTAATAAGCTTATTTTGCTCAGAATCTAATCTCAGGTATGGCGTCCTTCTCATATATGTTACTGGTCCCAAGGCTGAAACAAATGTTTTGTTGTGGTGGCCGTAACAGTCTGCATCTTTTAATCTATACAAACTTCATCCACATATGTTAATCATGTGAAAGGTAAAAAATGATATTGGATAGGTGAAACAGAATGTATTATGAAAATTTCTATTGATCCAGATTTTTTTTTTATCCTCTTTTTTATAAATAAGTGAAATCATGGAGGCAATGGATGAATTTTGTGTACAGGTACATACAGAGGGGTGGAGATGCATTAATGTATATAAACGTTTAGATATACATGGTGATACAGATTTGTATGTGTGCATACAGTAAGTATTCATATAGAAGTACACACATCTCTCTCTTGTCCTTTCTGATGCATCAACGTAAATGCTTACTGGGCTTCACTGTATTAACTTTTATCTATTTATTGTTTTTTTTTTCTTTTACTTTCCTTGTCATACTCTATTATAAATATTTTCTTTTTATTATTTAGAGTTCTCACTATTACAGCAACAACAGTTAAAACATGAGGAATTGGCGGTTACAAACCCAGTGCAGACATAATTAATGAAGTTAATTAATGACGATAAACTATAAAATAAATGAATTCTCATCGTAAAATACAGTGTGTGCATTGTCTATAGAGAGTGCCTGTTGTTCACTCTTGCCTTGTTTTTGCTGCTCTCACACAGCTGCAGGCTGGCCAGGATCTGGCTCTCAATGGCTTGGACCCAGGAGTCCCTCTCCTCCACACTCTGGGCTTCAAAGTGCCACGTCTGGCCAGTGCTTGACACGATGAGGAAGTCAAAGTTATCCTCGTCTGACACAGAAAAAAATGAACACAAAAGAGATTTTTCATCATCATTGCCCATTTAGAAAGTTAAAGCAGTCATGCAAATGTAGAAATTTCATCAATAGTTTGTTAACATTATGAACTAAAAAGACACTTTTAGTTTGCATGCATCAGTGAAGCATCCATGACTGACATGGCATAAGCAAGTCTTCTTATGTTAGTGAACTGTTGAATTACAACCAAAACTTTGACCTACACACTAAAATTTACATAAATGTAGGTAAAATAGTTTAGATTAATGGAATAGTCGTAATTTAGCCATTCTGCAACAAAAGCTTGATAAGATGTAATGTCCTTCAGGAAAGCAGCAACACAAGCAGGCAGGCAGACGTGCAGAGGGTCAGTCAGAGTTTGAAAGATGCGACGTGACAGATCAACATTACCTGTCTTGCTTACGTTTCTTAAGCTACCAAAGCTTTTAAGTTTCCACATTTTGCGCTTGGCTGCATGAGAAGATAGAAAATGTCACAGAAAAGCCAAAGAGAGAGAAAGAGAGGGAACAATAAATGTTACACGTTTAAATAAAATTTAATGTAAAGTCATCAATTATTACTAATACTTTTTTTAATAATTAACGTCATATCAAAATGATCAGAGTGTGATTGTTGCTTTTATTGTTGGGGGCTTGCTAAACGCTGAATATGAAAACACATATAGAGTTCTTGGCGTTTACCGTCTGCTTGGCCAAGGGTTGCGTCTCCTTTCTGGTTCATGCTCTTCTTTCTGCGATGCTTCTTCCTGTCTGTCACCGGGGAGGAGGAGGAGCCTACATCTTTGGTGGAGGAGGAGCTGGACACACCCTCAACTGCAGAGTCTGGCGACAAGATCACACAAAAACAAATTAAATGTATTTGAAGCGGTTTTCAAGCTAAACATATGTGCAAATGAAGCTCCTTCGCTCACCAACACTTTGAGCATGGTTAGATAGTGTAGAGGGACATCGCTGCACACCTCTGTTACTCCTCAGGAAGAGTGCACCACCCAGCCCTTCCATTTCCTCCACTTGCAGGAGGCTGCTGGCGCTTACAGGGACTAAAGAGATGATAGCAAGCATGCACTTAATAATAGAGGCAAATATCAAATGTAAAACAGCTACTGAAATTTAAAAAAAATGCATTACTGATTCTGTATGAACACCAGAGAAAATAAGAGATACAGAGTATAACTGAAGAAGAAGTCTTTCACACACTCTTGCGAAACTCTTGCGTAAAATCCCTTATGATGCTCTTTTGTTCTTTTGCAAAGATTTTGCATTCCCTTGCATTTTTTCCCCTTTCTGGCACAGAGGCTTGACCCCTCTTCACAAAAAAAGTGTTAAAATCTAAGGAACTGTGCATTTACAGTAGTTCTGATTCCTGCTTTTCCTCAACTCCACCTTTTTATCATTTTTTTTCACATGTTTCACCCAACTCAAATGTACCGCAGCCCCACAATGAAAAGCACCAGAGCTATGAAATATCTTCAGTTTCAGCCAATGCATTGCCATTTGTATAACTGAAGTTTATTCCTCTGATAGTTAGGAAATAGTACGCTTTATGCTTATGCACATACTTCTGTAAAGGAATGAGTTTCACTTTGTAAAGTTTTTTTGAGGCACCTAAAGTATAAGTAAAAGTTATTCTTTGACCTGGGCTGACACCCTCAGGTCCCGGCACATCTTTGACCCGCCCATTGAGCCCGACTGGAACGCCGCAGGCGGGTACAGCACGAGGCGGTCGCTTTCCTGGCACCTTCACTGTCACTCGCAGCAGGTCCATCTCTTTCCCGGGGGCATTCAGCATGTAGTCCTGCCAAGCCAAACATCAGCCATTACCATCAACCACTAGCCGTCAGCGGTGCTTTCAGCAGCATAATGCTTCAGAGCGCTGTGTCAACACACTGACTCACATTGACACTGGAGTGATAGGACAGTATGCCGTCGTTGGACAGTGTGACATACTTCTTCTTCCATTCTTTGTTGAGAGAGTTCCCGCTGCGCTTCAGCAAGATGCCCTGGCGGAGGTGACAAAACTGAACAGTGAAAATTTATTGCAAATGTCTCGTGTGCTCATCTCACACATTTCAGCAGCATGATGACTGCTGGCTGCCAAAAACACCCACTTATCTATTCATCGGGCCAATATGGGAGATCACAACACTTCATCACTCTGCATGATGCGACTGCCTTCGCACATTTGATTTCAAGCGACTGCTGGTGCGATGTCCTCTGCAGAGGGTCATTAGATACATCACATTTGTTTCTGGATCAAGTGCAAATCTGTGTCCTACCTGCTTGATGGGAATGGAGCGTCCACTGCCCAGATCGCCCTTACAGTCTGCACTCCTTCTGTTTGAATCGCTGCCTCTCCGGCCCTAGACAAAGGAGAGAAGCAATAACTGCATCAGAGGAGAGGATGGGCTAACTGGTTAAAAAATGTAATTTAGAACTTGAAGCATGAAAGTTTTTCTTATGAATTGCATTTCATTACAAATGAAATGTGAATGGAGTTTCTGCTGACTGCAAAAGCTGGCTCATAAGTGTAAGCATATCTATGGAGATAAGTTTAATATCAGTGCCATTTGGCCTTACATTAAAGCTGCACTAATCGATATCAATTCTATATTAACAATGTTCCTATTGACCTCAACAAGTTTCATAGGCAAATCCCAAACCAAGTAATTATTTCTAAATTATAAATTACTTTTGTTTGGGAAATGGCTGTTTCATGCATGGTTTGGTTTCATCGAAGAGAATGCAATTATCTACAGACTCTGCAGGGTGACAAGTAACCTCTCTTATTATCTCAGAACAAAACATGAAACATTTTTCAGACAGCTGCCTGACACAACTTGTTGTCTCTCTTTTTCTTCACACACCTCTTCTTAACTAAAAATATGTGAGTTGTGTTATGTTTTGGGAAATAAAAGCCAAGAGTGCAGCCAAATCCATATTATCTACAGTATCCACAGGTGTGCTGTTTACACTGGTTATAACTCCCCCAGCACCCCTACTCTATGGGCCCTGTGAGCAAAGTGTTCACTATGAGCTAAAGGGTATGAAAAAGTTTTGTATATTCAGGCCAAACAGCATGGCCAAATAAATTGTATGAAACAGTAAAATTTCATACTTCTACTGTACAGTGCTACCCAGGGCGTTTTTCCACTGGACCTTGGTTTGTCTTTAAGTTCCTAGAATCTGAACAAGTATTCCCATTTTCATGACTTTTTAAACATGGCAACCTGGTAAAATGTAAAGTAAAAGTAAAAACAAGAAAAGAGGAAAGAGTATAAGAATAAAAGGCTTGGTGAGTATGTACCGCAAATCGAGAGGTGCGTCTCCGGGTGGCACTGCGGACTGACCCAGGCGTGGCACTTTCCTGTTTTTCCCCTCTCACTGTCTTGCCGATCTCTTTATGACTGATCACAGGAGTGGAGGGAAGTGATGAGGAGTAATCACTGCTTTGACCACCATTACTGGCCTAAAGAGAGGAGAGAGCCGGAGCAGGAGGGGATGGAGGCAATAATTGAGCAGAAAAAGCAAGTTAATTGAGTTTGTTACAACAGCAGGCTTATAGCCTTTAAAAATAACCTAAACTATACAATACACTCCACAAGAAAAGGCAAAATGGTACAACTTTGTACCATTTTTTCAGACAGTGTGGAACAGATGGTGCTTAGCAGTTTTACCTGTCCTGGAAAGACACCTGACACTGGGGTGGAGCCTCCAGAGTGACTGGGAGAGTTAGGGAGAGATTTACAGGAAGCCAGTAGAGCAGCTTGCTTCTTGGCCGCCATGATCTTCTGAGCAGCTGTGGAACAAAAAAAACGAAACATTAGTCCTAAAAAAAAAAAAGACACATAACCTTCACATTTCTGCATGTTCTGCAGCAGAACCCTCAATGCTCTGGTCTGGCTTCAAAAGGGACACATACCATCAGTGAAGACTCTGTTCACATTGAGGCCGTACGTCGCACAGGTTTCATAGTAAGTGCAGCGCCGCACGTCTGAGCAGAGCTGTCGGGCCCTGGCATCATCTATTACTCTGGGGTTGGTGCTGCTGATCTTATCTAAAAAAAAAGCACAAATACAACAAAAGTCCACCTCTGCAAACATTTGAATCACAGCACATGTTGTGTGTGTGCGTCTTACCCTGAGTGCCGACTACTATGAAAGGTATCTCAGAAATAGGACGGTGGATAGCGAGCTGGTGGTAGATTTTGTAAACTTCCTGGAAGCTGGCCTCATTTTCCAAACTGAAGACCAAGACAACTGCATCCACCCAACTTGCAAACTGCAGAGAAGGGAGGAGGAGACAAGTAGCACTCAAACTACACAAGAACAGGCTGATAGTAAGGACTAAATGACATCAAGTTTAATTAGTCATCTGTTTTTATCAAGTTCAGTGAGTTTCCAACTCACCTGAGCACCTGGGAGCTCAGTCTCTTCTCTGATTATCAACAGGTGGCTCTGTCCATCAACCAGGACGTCCTTGATGTACTGGCGCCCTGCAGAGACACAGTAGGAATAAGCAAGAGTTGAAATAGACCTTTTTATATTTTGACTTGTTATAGTGGGAAAAGCATTAATAGCATGCCCTGGCCCTGGATCATCTAAATGGAAAGCAGCCGGCATTAATGTTATTAATTACACCTGTGTATGAGAAGTAGATTCTATAGAGCCTACTGTCAGTTATGTACTGACAATGCCACAGAAAAACACACATAAAGGCCGTAGATGAGGACATGTGAAACCAACCCTCAGCGTTCTCTAGCTGCAGGTAACTTCCTGTCAAGTGTCTGTGAACCAGAGCCGACTTGCCACTGCACAGACCTCCCAAAACACCCTGCAGAGCACAAACACATAGATAGAGAGAGAAAATATGAATTTAGCATTAAATCCCACTCACCGGTGTGTGAAAGCTATGTCCTAATACTTACCAGGTGAAGCTCTTGTACAGGTTGGCTCATGGTCCATTCTTGACTGCTGGTGCATGCAGCTGAAGAAAAAAATAAAGGTGGAGAGGGGATTCATTGATAAAAAGTTATGAATAAGCTCAGTACTGTAATGATTTAGTGTATTGGTAACTTGCTATATAACATAATACAGGACACAGGCTATAGATGAGACAAGTTTGGACTTGCTGGAACATTTGGGTTTTCCCCTGCTTCCAGTCTTTGTGCTAAGCTAGGCTGAAAAACTCCCCACATCCATTTCTGTACTGGAAAAACACAGATGACTGTAAGCAAGACAGCAAACTATTTTTAAAAATGTCAGACTGCTGAGTGTGTCATATAGGCGACCTGTAATGGTAAAACAGGAAACAAAGGTGGTTAGCCTCCTTTAAAAGCAAAACAAATACACCTTTTAACAACTCCAAAACTGTTGTTATTTACATGTTGTATGTTGTTAGTGTACAAACTAGTCACCATAACATCCATGAGTCACTTGGGTTTTGTTTAGAGTCAGGAAAATGTGTAAAGTAGGCAACAACTGCATGCCTCTGGTCACTGGTTTACAACAGCTAACTAGGCTAACAGTGCCCCCTGCTTCCAGTCTTTGTGCTAAACTAAGCTAAGCTAAGCTAAGCAAGACCTCGACCTATCTCTGTAAATGAACAGAGAAGAAGCTGATACCGGACTTCTTGTCTAACTCTGGCTAAATTAAAAAAAAAAACAAACCTACAAAATGTTGGCATGTGCCTTTAAAAGAGTTGCTGCTGACTGCTGGCCAGGTTTGGTGTGACTGCCTGAGGACACGGTGAGGAGAGTCAGGGTGTCCGAGCCTCCCCCACTGGGTGCAGAGAGGCTGCAGCTCCCAGACAGTGAGCACCCAGAAAATTCAATCAAGTGTGCAAATGTGCAAGTCTATATGAGTTAGTGAGCATGCCAGACATCTTTAGTTTACCCTGACATTGTTAGACACGCCACATTTGTTGCCTTTTATTATGGTTACCCTGCAGAAAACCCTCCTAACAAGTCATTTATTCTTTTATTCAGCCTTGAAAACGTATTAATCTTTAAAAAAACAGAAAGCCAGCTGTGGTGAGATAATTCATCTTGTTCCCAGTACAGTTTCCCTCATTTCATGAATTTTATAGAACTTAGTGTCAAACTGAAACAAGACAGAGTATACCACCTGGTGCTCTGTGGAATCAAAAGGTGAAGGTGGTTTCAAAAAGACTTTTGAAAAGGCAGATTTGCATCAGAAACTAGTCAAACAACCTAAAATAAAAATGACGTGTTCATACAGAATTTTTGCAGTTTTATCAAAAAATGCTTTGAGTTATTTATTGTCTATTATTGAGTCAGCCAGACTCTGAACATTAGTGCAGCCTTATCCTGTATTATTACTTTATATTGACCATAATATTCCATAAAAAAGAGGAAACTGCACTGATTTTTTAGTCTTGAGGGCTGAATCTGGGACCAAATTAGTTGTTAACATGGATGTTTTTATACGGAATGATCAATAGTGGGATTTTGGTTGCTTTAATGAGCAACTTTATTTTGTATCAGACAAAAAAGCAAATGGCTCCTTTGGAAATGATTGGAGATAACTGCTGTCAAGTGACTCATCTAGTTACTGAGCATCGTTTTTGGGCTGACGCAGATGTCAGCATCTCCAGAGATGAGCAAACTCATTCCTCTGTCAGCTCTTCATACGCTTTAAACTGCCTCTGAATTTTGCTAAATCTAATCACTTAGGATATAAAACAACAAAAGCATAATGTGTCTGATGCAAATGAAAATACACCTAATTTCACCACTGAGATGATCTATTGCCATTTACTGAACGTTTAAAACCTCAAACAGACCTGTGTTTGTGTTGGTTTGCTGGCTTTGGTTTTAGTGATAAGAAAATCCACTTGGCAGTGACAATATGATGACTGAGTGTTAATATTAAAAACCTACATTATGTTCCAAGTGTCAAGATGATAAATAGTTGTGAGATTGTGGCCAAATATATCTACGTCATTGCCTAACTGTGATCATAATGATCCCCTAGCTGTGTGTGTTAACCGTGTAGCAGTCGGTTTAGTAAGTAATGCTTTATCAGATTTGGAGGTGATATAGTAAAATAAGACTTTGTAAAAAGGCCGAATTAATATGACAAAAATACATAAAGGCGGTATGGACAGCAAGATTAGTTGCATTTGTTCCGTTTTTGAAGTTACAGCACTACAGCAAGTGTTTAAATTTATTCTTATTCTTAGTTTTATTACTCCCTAGCTCACCCTCTAATTTAATTCTGAGGTCATGGATATATTTCTGTTCCACACTCTGCAGAAAATATCAATCACAGGTCACTTACTCGCTCATATTCAGCCATAAAGTTTTTCTGGAAAGAAATAATGATTCAGCCACCACATTATAATAAAACACCTCCACTAGTTTCAGGGTTTTGGACAACGAGTATCTTTGAACGAGGTGGAATAAGACAGATAAGCCCACTGGCATCAAGGAAATGGAAACAATTCTTATATGAAATTATTTACAAAACTTTGCACTATTGACAGTCTTTTTATTTTTTTACATTTTAAAAGGTTTAAGTTCTATATTAAAAGTCTTTGTGGTGAGGTTGCACTAAACATTCAGGTTTGAGTGCATTAGCTTTAACCTCAGTAGAATTACAGCAAAGGTGCCTCTCTGAGTGGACATTCAATAAAACACACACACACACACACACACACACACACACACACACACACAGCCGTGAAGGACACCACACACATCTGCAGATATGAGGCTGAACAGAGAAAGACAAATGACTGCCAATGCACACGCACACACGCACACACGCACACTCTGGATAACACTGTGAAAGTGCTTACAGATGTAAATCAATGTACAAATCATCATCACCAGAGACAACAGCACAGATACTGTTCGCACACACACTCCGAAGCTGTTGGTGTCACGTTGTGCTCTGGCGGCTCTCTGGGGGCACAGATTCGAACTTTAAAACCCCCTCATTCCCATCTTTGGGCAATCCCCACGCCCCCACACTCCCCTCCATCAACAGCGTCACGCCACAGACCAAATAGCATCTCTCACGGCTTGCTGTTGCCATGGCAACTCCATTTTCCAGAAGCCTCCAGCCCGGGTTCTCTATACAATAAATGGTCTCTCATGGATACAGCGACGTGTGTGAGAGGCATAGAGACACGATGTCCACCTGGGCACATATGATGCTGGATGTACGCCAGTGTGCGTCTGTCACATTTTGACAATGTTGACCAATATTTTCTAAATCACATTCGATCAATACTATGCTGAAATTACAGGTTCAACATGGCACAATGTTGACTACGCTGCTCACAAACACTTGAACACAATATAGTGTCGACGAATGAATAGGCTCCATTTGAAGGCTGATTAACTCTATGCACAGAGCAGGAAGTAGCAGGTTCCCGCTCTCCTCACTCCTCCGATGAACACAGCTCTGTGTATCCCCAACCTTAATTATTCATGTCCCACTTACTACTGACAAATTATTCAGAGCTTACGCCGATACCACACTCTCTGTCAAAGATGATTTTCTTTAGAATATAAATATAAAGATTAAGGATTGATAAAGTTGCATCATTTACTTTATTTCAAATAGAGAAGTCTGAATATTTCATGAAGTGTTTTCTTAGTTTTTGACACGACTGAACTAATTTCCATTTGTTTGAGTGTCAGGATTTGGGGAATTACTCATAACAGAGATCTAAAACAGTAAGAACATTAGTACAGAGACAGATCATAGCATTTTAACCCTTTTCACTATTAAATGGACAGTGAAGCTGATAAAGAACAATCTGTACTAAATTTTAAAACATCGTATGCAACATCAATAAGGTTAAAATCTGATTTGTAGCTGGTTTTAGTTTAGGTGTATGTCATATTTTTATCTTTGCAACAGTTTTCATTTACAGCTAAATAATATTACATTCACTCCTCTAACAGACCTATTGGAGGCCTCTAGGATCCTTAGAAATAGATCCAGCTTTTGTCGAGGAAGATGATTCACTTGACATTTAGATGAATTCTCATTGTAAATCTAGTGATCAATATAGGGCTGCAGCGATTACTCTCGTTGTAATTTAATCTGACGATTCCAGTAATTGATTGTTTGGTCTATGAAATGTCAGAAAATAGTTTTGTTTTTGTTTTTTTAAAAAAAGGTCCATGACAATTTCCTAAAATCCAATGTGACGTCTTCAAATAGCTCATTTTGTCCAAACACCAGTCCCAAACCCAGAAACACTGAGAACTATCACAAAAGACGAAGAAAAAAAAGAAAATCCTCACATTTGAGAAGCTAGACAGAAAGAATGTTTTGGTATATTTGCTTGAAAAATGACTTAAAGGATTAATCGATTAACAAAATAGTTAATATCGATGGATTTTATGTAAATTGCCTGATCTAACAATCAATTAACTGTTTCAGCTCTAGATCATCAATGAATCAGAGTTATGATTTACCCATTTGTGCCATGATGGAGTGAAATCTGAACAGGATGAATGCCACATGATTGTTCTTTTAATATCTTAACCTTTAATACTGAATATCTGCCGTACAAATATCGCAGATGTCATTTTGTTTTGAAAGTTCGTTCTCTGCTGCAGCTCCCATGGAATATCCAATGTTTTTCTTCTATAGGCCTGTGTTAAATTTCAATAAAGGAGCACCTCATTATTAGATATGATTGTCAGTATATTTTCACCAGATGTCGTTATTGCAAGTTGTTGTACAGACTTGAGAATTAGTTTCAGATCACACCGAGAACTCGGGGCAGCAATGAAACCAAATCCCTCAAAGACATGAAAGGTTGCATAGACCTGATCTCAGACAGGCTTCAACTGGTTGATCTTCAGCTGGAGTTTAAGCCTGCTTCTTATCACTTATTACAAACACTGACGCTGCTCATCTGTAAAGCTTTCAATTAACATGTAACGTCATGTAAGACGCTTTAGTGCTACAGACAAATTCAGATCCACTTTGCATGAAAATAAGCACAAAACATTTGTGCTCACCGGATAATTGAATATGGCAACTGTGAGTAATTTACAACAACTACGCCCAAATAAATGAAATGTTTAAGTAAATTAATGGATTCGAAGAGCATTAGAGCATTACTGGGACTTAGTGGGAGCACATTTTTTGGTTTAGGTCCACACTGCTCCAGAGAGGGCAATGTAAGTGACAATAAATACGCGATCCTGTGTAATCACATTAAACCAAATGGTCTTCGTAGTCACTTAATTTCAAAGTGAGCACTGATGGCTGAACTGAAACAACAGATGTGACAGTGTTTTGTTTTTTTTCCACCATCACCAAATTCTCACAGAAGAGCTCTCTGCCACAGAGCTGAATGAATGTGGTTCTCTTGGTTGTCCTCATTACAGTTTTCCTCTTTAAGTATGCGCTGTGGGGCTCAAAATCAACAAGTAGAGTCAAAATGTATGAAATGAAATGTTGGGATAAAATATTAAGCCTATCATAACAGTAAATTAGACCATAAAAAGCCATAAAATGTGTGCAGATGCACGAGGTGGCCTTACCTTCCTCCTCACTCGAGCCCCTCTCCACAGCTGGATATAGGGGGGGCGCGGTGTTGACACTGGGCGGCGCAGCTGTACTTTTGGTAAAAATGCCACTAATGAACTTCAGCATCTTTCGGTCACGGGGAGGAGCTCGCTGGATTGTTCCTCCCTGGCCCTCCTTCCCCTTCTTCAGGTCCTCAGAGAGGGAATGTAGGTCGCTGTTGTCCAGGGTACGACTTGTACCTTTTCTTTGAGGCCTGGACACATCGGTGGCAGGAGGTGCAGGGAAAGAAACAGAAACTGTCTTGAATCTCTCCCCTTGAGGGCTGTCTCTGCTCATTATGCCTGAAAACCCTCCGCTGATGGGAGCTCCGGGGCGAATAAGCGTGCCCCTGCCGTCACTGTCGGCCCAGGACGCCCTGTAAGGCCCCAGAGTTGTAGCTGCCATTAAGGGGGACTGGTCCCCGATACGGTTATCCCTTCGATCCAAAGTCTTAGCAGAGTGATACAGGCTTGCGTTGGCCTCTCTGAGTTCCCTCCAGCATGCAGAGTTGCCTCCTGCATGGGACCTCATCAGGACTTCAGGACGCTGGCTGACCTGTGGCGGGACGGAAAAAGGGAGGCTGCAGCGTGAGCGGCTGTTCAGGTCTGCTCCATTTTCACCCTTTAGGAACAGCATGGGGGGCTCTCTGTAGAGCTCCGTCTTGGGGCGCAGGGCATCTGAGCGAGGCCCCTCCCGGCGCACAGGTCCCTCAGAGGTAGTTCCTCCATACACTTTGACCATTTGCCTAACTGGTGGATGTACAAAAGAGGTGTCTTTGCTTTTACCAACTGACACAATGTCTTTTTGGTGTCCATGAATTTCTCTCCTCTCAGGCTTCCCCCGGTACTCAACGGGGCTGCCATACTTGACCTGCACCTGTTCCACTTCTTCTTCCACCTGTGTGTTTTCTTTTTCCACCACTTGTGTACATACAGGTCTTTCCTCCTTTTCAGGGGCATTGCTCACCTCCCTCTCCTCCTCCTCCTCTTCCTCCTCCTCCTCCTCCTCCTTCTTAGGGCTCCCTTCCCCCTCTGGAAGAGCCTCCCTCTGGTTCCCTGCTACATCCTCTGGCACAGCCTCAACCTTCACCAGAGTGAGGGAAATGAGGTAGGTGGTGCGTCTCTGTGGGTTGCCTGCCTTGCTCATCGGGACAGCAGACTTCAGCACAGTGGCACCTGCTCTGTGACCTAGCCAGACCTGCACACCTCAGTCATGGCAACCAGGACGAGACTGAAGCAGAGGGGAAAGAAAATCTGAGATCAAACACCTGATCAAACCTTGTGTAGCTGATTGTGCCTGATATCAGGCCTGTGCACTTGACAGGGATCCCAGTTCCCTTTTAAAATAAAGACATGACGAGTCAGTGAAAAAAAAAAGAAAAAGAAGAGGAATGCTTCGAATTGCAAATTTCCAGAATATATTTAAAAGGCTGACCCAGTGGTGAAACAAGTCTAGACTGTTTTTTTAATGCCTCCATTAATCCTCCTCAATGCACACCGCTACTACTGGTCTCTGCCACTGATTCATTCATAATCCTCCCCTCTCTTTGCTTTGCTTTCCTTCAAAAACTCATTTATCCTGTACAAATCTGACATGTAGACACACGGATAGATATCAGGAGACATTTCTTTTTTACTGTGTTGATGTCTTCGCCTCAGATTTCAACCTGGAATTATGCAACAGTCAATACATTCGGCTGATCCGTGTCTTGACTAGGACTAAAATGAATACTGGATACTGAATAATGCCACCTTACTACAGTATGTGTCTTGGCTTTTGCTCAGATCATACCTTCAATTTTTCCTGAAGAATACCCATTGCACAGCTCCTTGTACATTTGATTTGATGAAGAATTTATCTCGCCATCAGATTACCATTCATATCAAATGGCACATCTAACAAGGCTGAGGAGTTGGGGGAAAAAAAGAGCTCCAGCTGATGAGTCCAAGAGAGGAAAAAAACAGGTGAAAGGGAACAGGGTGCAAAAACATCAAAATGGAAATCATTCACTTGTCACGAAGCGTCTGGCAGCTGGAGCCTCCATTCGACAATGTCATGCATAAAATTATGTATGCACGGTGTGAGGGTCACTGGGAGATGCTGAAAAACATCTGTTGTTATGTCTCCAGAAGATTTTTAAAAAAGAGATGAAGTAGCCGGATTTACGCAACCCAAGCAGTGCTTCCTTGTGCCTGTATCCCTCCTCTGGAGAGCAGCTCCTCTCGTTCACCGCATCCTCTCCTCCGAGTGCCTCATCCAATTAGCAAGTCAATAAAATGTGTCTGTGAGGCAGAGGAAGCCCACCAGCTCACCACAGCCCCTCCTCCTTTTTTTTTCCTCCTCTTCTCGCTGCCACAGAGCCTTGCAGCCCACCCCCCTCCCCTGCTAGCCCGCCGTTAGCCTGCTGCACAACCGGCTCCACACTGGCTCCAGCTCCGGCAAACACGCTGGGGATGAGAGGCTTGCAGTGAGGTGGTGGTGGTGGTGGTGGTGGTGGTCCTTGCCCACGTTCATCAGATTCTTATCTGCGCCGACACAACAAAAGAGACAGGAGGGAGAGAGAAAAAACCCTCAGCTCTGCTCCTGCCAATGCATCTGCTTCGTCTCCAGCTCTTTCTCTCTCCTCTCTCCTCTTCCAAAGCGATTTATGGGCAGCTCCTGCTTTCTCTCCCTGCCTCACTGTCTGTCCCCTCCGAGTGACAAAGTGAGGAGGGAAAAATTTGGATGTCTATGGACCATCGCAATAGGACATAAAATAGAGAGAGAATAAGAAACTGAATAAAGCAGCATGTAATTAAATTACACGGAGAGGAAACTGATGATACTAATTTGGGTTTGCAGGTGATGATGCAGGACAGTAGGAGAATATAGAAGAGCCGCAAGGAAGAAATGAGTTTTATGGAAATGAAACATGCACAAAATAGCTCTTAAAAACGTTCCTCCTCTCACTACATAAGCTCTCTTCAGGGGGACGCCACTTCTCTTCCCTCTCTGCTCGTCTCCTCATCGTTAACCTGTCAACATCTAGAAAATGATTCAAAAATCGACTTAATTAACTTTTTTTTTGTCACCCTTACAGCTAAACCTGAGTTCAAGCAATCAAAACACAGCAATTACAACCAAACAAGATTAAACTGTAAACCTTACTGAAGGGAAACTCTAAGCAAAAATAGAAGTTGTTATAAACCACTTAGAAATATGAATAACGATTGTGCACATTAATATTTTACATAACTCGCTGTTTGCTTTAAGTAAATACTGTAGGTCCTTTTGGTTCAGAAACATGAAACAAATAACATTTTAGATGTGTAGGTTTGTAGCTCAGCAGGGTGAAGATTGCAGATTTGAAGAAGAAGAAGTGAAGATTGCTTTTTGCACCATAGATTTTTCTTTGATTTACATCAATTTCCAATTTATGGAATTTTGTTTCTTATTTTGATGAAATAGTGCCAGTTGATCGTCTATTTTGGTGGTAGGAATGACATGCAAAACAGCTGGAGTTTCACTGAAGTTAAGTGCTGCTGGGTGGATAATGTCACTGCTTAAAAGGACTAGTTTGACATTTTGGGTTATTTACTTTATTTGCTTCTTGCTGAGAGTTAGAGGAGAAGATTGATACCATTTTCACGTCTGTCAGCAAAATATGTAGCTGGAGCCAGCAGACAGTTAGCTTAGCATAACGACTGGAAACAGGGGGGAAAAGCTAGCCTGGCTCTGCCCAAAGGTGGTAACAAGATCCACCTACGAGCCCACTAACTAACACTTTGTATCTAATTCGTTTATTTCATATATCTGAAATGTAATGTACAACCACAACTTGTCATTTTCACATTTTGTCCACTTTGGTTTTTGTACGGATTAAACAACCGAGATATAGCATGTCAATCAGCTTTAGGGGTGCTGGTATGTCGTTTTTTAACCTTTGGAACGAGTCAGTTTCCCCGTTTCCAGTCTTTATGCTACGCTACGCTAAGTTATACTGTGTATCAATGTTTCCCAATAACTGGCCATTAAATGTTTACAATTTAACATGACATCCATGACAATTGTGACCACAGTGATGAATTCAAATAATTTAAAGGGGAACTTATGGGGAGCATGGGAAGTACTACTCAGCTTGTGAAAACAGTTGCATAAAATTGAATGTGAATGTTGTATAAATATTTTGTTTGAGAAAGTTTGAGAAAACAACCTGTAGTGATGTCATCAGGGCTTGGACATTTTTAACATAAATCCCATAAAATAAACTCAGGGTGTGGAGTTTGAAAGATGAAGGCGTTTAGCTGGAAGGGCGCTATCAAGTTGCATTATGGGATGTGTAGGATCCACTGTTTGTGGAGCTTGTCGTACAGAATATTTGGCACTAAAATTCAGGATATCTCAGCTTCTGCTGCATCGATTCGGACCATCTTTCACTTGTATGCCCCCCAACTTTACTAAATCGTTTGGTTGCCCCTCTTTGAAACACAATAACAAGTCACCTGCAAAAAACAAAAAAAGAAAACATCGCTGATTTAGACAGCCACATTTGTTTGTTTATTTGGTCAATATTAGAGAACAAAAACAGTGTGGTGAAGCTAATTGGTCTTTTTTTTTTATCTTTGTTAGTATTTAACATAGATCATTGTAGTTTTCACAAAATATTTCAGTCCATTTCAGTTTTCATTGAATCACATTTATTATTTTATATGGACTTTCATCTGCATAATAATACACAAATGAAGTCTGACTGTGATTAAAACTGTTTTTATTCTTTTGTAGTTGCAGTGCTGGTTGATTTCAGATGGTTTTAGCAAAAAATGTTAAACATGAAATGAAGTCCAACCCTTCAGTCCTCCGATAAGACACAATTTCTGTCACTTTATGAGAGTATTTAAGGGCAATACCAGTATTTTTGTCATGTGTGTCTTTCTTGTGCATTTTTTTTTCTTCTACTACTTCAGACTATTCTTTCTGTTCCTCATGACTTTCATACAGCTTAATGCCTGTCCCAGGTGTATGATGTTTTTGTTCCTTCTGTATGATAAATATGAACACAAATACAGTAAGATCGCTAACGACCGGCTGCTCTAACCCTGAGCTGTCACTTCTGTCAGACTTTGTTCAGCCTGAAACAGGAAAAGACGACATCTCCTCTTCCTTCTGTCTAAACACTGTACAAAAGTAACAAGAGCAACATTTCAGAGGAGATGACAGACGTTTCTGTATATCAGTCCCTGCTGACGAGATCGATACAGAAATCAGACATCAAAAACACTGGTACTGGCCTTGAAGACATGACATGTTAACATCATTAATTGTGACATTTACATGTTGGAAAGCATGCCAGTGATCCTTAAGTTCACTCCTCTTCTTTTTTTATTCCATTTCTCAGGCTTTAATCCTTTTTTGATGCAGGAGTGACAAATAATATCCCAAAGCATAACCCAGACGTCGTGAAAGGCAATGCACTGAATGAAATTGAAATCCTTTATGGTTAGGCCAGGTCTAAACTTAGACTCTGTTACCTCTCGCTGCATGTTTCACTGCATCATTTCAGCTTTTTGTCTGAGTCAATGTCTCCTCGTCCTGGAAATATGGATGTTCTAGGGCATTCAGGGCAGATATTCGTTTAAAGGGGTCGAAGGTCAGCATTTTCTGTAGAAGGAAGAATTCAGGATATTAGAGCTGCGTCACTGTCAAATTTCAGGTCTTAAAGGAACAGTTCGACATTTTGAGAAATGCTCTTATTCACTTTCTCGCCAAGAGTTAGATGAGGAGGCTCTCATGTCTGTACGTTAAATATGGAGCTAGAGCCAGCAGCGGGTTAGCTTAGCTTAGAATAAAGACTGGAAACGGAGGAAACAGCTAGCCTGGCTCTGTCCAAATGTAACAAAACCCACTCACTGGCACCTCTAAAGCACTCTAATTAACACGTTATATCTCATCTGTTTAATCCATACAATTTCATTAAAAAAAAATACTGTATACTGTACTAAAAATAAAAAATTTTGGCCAGGCAACCTGCGGAAACTGCAGGAACTGATCTAAAATGTTGAACTATTCCTTTAATAAACACAGAGGAAAGACAAGAAATAGAGTTCAGTGGAAAGTCACCAATACATAAAATGAATAAAATAACAATATAACTCATTAGCTTTCTTTGGTCGTTAGGATTTAGTTATTTAATGTGATTATCTAAATATTTCTTGCATGAAATCACTTCTCTTATTTTGCACTTCAACCTATATTTTATACATCTTATAGAGAGTAAGAATAAAATATACTGGCTACTTTAAAAGCTATTGTTAAGTCACGAGGTTCAATCCCAGAAAAGCAACATTTTGTGTACATTTCCTTTATCAGATCTGTTGGTAAACTAAATACTACATATACTTATACTAAGTCTTATTTTCAGTTTTACCAGCACTGTAAACTATGCTGCAGAAATAATACTTTTCTTTAAACAGACCTGCAATTAGGTCCTGCTCTCTCCTCTAGTTTAGTCACATTAGTCACAAGAATTTCTAATATTGCATCAGTGAAATTCTTGTGGCTTGTGTTAACCATCAGCAGACTATGAGTGAAGAAAATTCTTCTGGAGTCTGAGGTTACTTATCTGCTACTGTCCTGATTCCAACCTTGTATACAGCTGAAAGTAAATCAGTTACCAGTCAGGATGGACCACCTCTTTAATTTCTTAATTCATGATGAAGTCTTACCAGCAATAGTTGCGCCCCCTGCTCATTTATCTCTGGAACAAAGTCAGTGACTGGGCGAGGTAAGAGAGGGGGGAAGTTTTTTCTGGAGAGTGTAACATCAGTCGGCCACTCCTCCTCTGGTGGCAAGCCAATAACTCTGAAATTACATATCATTTTCAATGAAATAGGTACAATACGAATCATCATGAATATATCTCTTAGTCAGGTAAACGTGATGGAAACTATTTATTACTCACTCAAGAATCTTCCCAAGTTGGTTTACTTCTGATTCTCCGCAGAACAAAGGTCTAACAGACAGAAAAGGTTTGTACCAAAGTTAGTGGTTTGAAGCAGATGTTGTTTTATTAGTTCAAATGTCTCTGCAGTTCCTGTTTGTGCAGGAGGGCAAACAGTAACATGGTGTCCTTTACACGCAGATTAGCAATTTGGCATAAAGGGCAAGTTGAATGATTCTACGGTTTGTATAAAGTTCGCAACATCTCACCCAGATCAACTTGCTAATTGTTCATGATACTATGAGCTATAACATTATGCTGCTGTACCTCTGCTCTATCAATGTGTCATTATATCATCATTAAACTAACTGCTCCCAAGGCAATTATTTTGAGGCATGAATCTCTTCACCCAAGTTGACCGCTGTCTTCATGCAGTATGTCATTTTACCACTAGATGGAGCTACTGTGTATACCACTACACTAGTTCTCAGCCGATGTGGGATCTGGCGGCCCAATCACAAAATACTCCACGGTCTCCAGGCAGAGTAAGAATAAGACTCATGCATGTCAGTGAGCGGTCAGTGGGTTTGTATCAGCAGCATATACAGTATATATGGAGTATACTGTGTCAATAACATTCACTTCACATCCATTTTTGCATGTCTGGAGTAAATGTATTTTCACTTGGTTGGAAGAGGGGCAAGACTGAGATAAAATATTTGTATGTGCGGTAACATAATGTGTGTGGCTAAGCCCAGCTGTTCACCTCCTGACAGGCTCCAGACCAGATTTCCCCGGAGCCACAGATAACCTCGTAATGTGAACCATTTACAGATAAAATCTGGACCCTCCTGAACTGTTGGCAAACTCATCACGGCCGCTCTGACACAAAAAAGATGATCAACATAATATCGTGTAGTGAATTTCATGTTCTGTTAAGTCTCATAATATGAGTATGTTTGGGACTGTAAAAAAGAAAAGCTGTGAAATATCCCCGTACATGTGCAAAAATGCTCCTAAAAATGTATCATGTACAGATAATTTACATTAGCAAATAGATTTTACAGGAAACGTACAGCTATGTTTCCCAGATTCTGTTTTTTTAAACAACACAACAAGGAAACATTTATATTTAACATATCTGCAAACTGTTTCATTTGTTTTCTCTAAAATATCCTGTCAGCTTAAGCACAATTAACCTTTTTACGGTCACATTTAGGCAACTCCAAGCACTTAAGGCTATAGAGATCTGATCTTGGTTAAAAAAGTCGAAAAAGTCAGCGCTGACTTGAAACACAAGACGGGACAAGACTTTTGTCTACATTTAACCAAAGCCACAATCTTTCCCCAACCTTAACCAAGTGTTTTAGTAACTAAACCAAACAACAAATAAGACAACATTAAGATAGAAAACTTTCAGGAATGGAAAAAAACGTTGCCATTGAACTTTGACTAAGCAATGGTTTTCTTCCAAAACACGTTTGATGTGTATGTGAAGCAACCTGTTCCAAACTTTGTGAGAGTTTCAAACTCTGAGCTAGCCTGAGGAGTTATATGAGAAACCAGAAGTCACTTTGTAAGCACAAACCTCCACCTTGCAAAGGTACCTCCAGCATAATCAAATCTCTGCTGCTTCTTAACTTAATGAACCAGATCACCACAAAAATATAATGCACTGCTGCTTTGCCCAGGACCTCTCTTCTCACCAAATCAAACATCTGTTCATGTTACCTGAGAGACAATCATAACGTTCTAAACCAGGATTTAAACACTGACACATACATGCACATAATACTGTATCAAATTATAACCTGATGATCATAACAATCAACATAAATACAAAGCGTCAGTCTTCTTTATCTGAATGTGATTCTGCTGACTCACTTGCGTCTGAACATCTCAGCAAAGATGCAGCCGGTGCTCCAGATGTCCACAGGTGTGGCATAACTGGACTGCAGCAGAACCTCAGGAGGTCGGTACCACAGCGTCACCACCTGGCAGACACAAACATGGAGTCCCAAGACCCAATAATTTAAATGCAAGTAAAGGAAAACAAAAATCAGTAACCAATAAAAACGTATAGTGGCATACAGTATATAGGAAATTAATTAAAGAACTGTATTTTTTTTGCATGTTTTAGCTTGTTAACAACAAAATACCACGTTTCTGCTCTCCATTTTCCAAAACTCACCATACATTTTGACTTCCTACCTTCCAGGTGGCCAATTTTTAAAATTCATTTTACTACAAGTTACAAGCTATATTTTGTATCACCTACTAAATATTAGCATGTTTGCATTGTCATTGTGAGCAAGTTAGCATGCTGAAGTTAGCTGAAGTGCCGCCTCACAGAGCCGCTAGCATGGCTGCACTTTGTGTTTAGTGCCACAAGCAAATGTTAGCATGCTTACAAATAGGAACCTGACATGGACATTGCCAAAAGAGTGATGTGAAGCTGGTAGTGTCTTCATAATGTTTGGCAGCAGACTGTCACATGTTAGACACTGAATGCACCGTTAAGGACGAGTTTAAGTGCAACTTGAGACAAGGAAGATCAGTATGATGGATTAGATATCTCAACAAATTCAGGCTAAAGGTTGATTTTTATTTTGAATTGAAATGAAGGGAAACCAGCAGCTGCCTGAATCACAAACAAAAATGATGGTGTGCTTTGGAAAATGGTGTTTAAGTGACACAATAAACTGATCCAGGTGAGTTCCTACCACCGGAGTGAGGGCCATGTGGCAGCTGTAGATCCTGGCCAGTCCGAAGTCAGCCAGCTTCACCTGGCCCTGGCTGGTTACCAGAATATTCTCTGGTTTCAGGTCTCGGTGCATCACGCGGTTAGAGTGAAGGAATGCAAGTCCGCACAGCAACTGCCTCATCAGGTCCTGCGAAAACACACAGGCATACTAAATATTTCAACAGAACATGCTTTAAAAAGACCCTAAATAACAAAAACCACTCCATCCTTTCCAAACACTTTTCTTCCTGCTAACCTATTTGACATGATTTGTTCAAGTTCAGATATTGTTTCAGTTAGTTCTCACTTTAATGTGGCCAGGGGATAATCCTGGAGCTGGGGCTCTCTCTAGGTACGTCTTCAGGTCTTGGTCCACATGTTCAAACACCAGAGTGACTTTAGTCTCCTGGTCCGACCTCTGGGTGGCACAAACATCCATGAGCCTGTCACGTGCAATAAAAACAGTGACTTCTGTGTGAGGTGTTCACAGTGAACTGTAGACAACACAAGCTGAAAACACTTTGATGACGGTCTTACCTGACCACATTGGGGTGGTCAAACTGCTCCAGCCTTCTCAGCAGAGCCACCTCTCTGACTGTGGAGATCGGGAGGCCATTTTGGTCCGTCTGGACACGCACGCTCTTCAGAGCCACAAACTGCCCGCTCTCTGTATCTCGGGCCTTATAAACCGTCCCGTAAGCGCCTCCTCCGATCTCTGCCACTGGCTCATACTGGATACTGGCGCCGTGGGCCATGGCCATGATCAAACAGACTGAGAGACAAAGTATGACACACAAATCAGAAATCAGATGCAAAAGCTATAATTACAATAATGAGATGATGAAAGGTAATATACAGTATACATGACTTTTTAACTTCAACAGTAGGAGTATGTGAACAACTCTCCCGAAAAGGTAGGAAGCAGAGAACAGCCTGGAGCTGTTCTACTGAAAATTTTGGAAATGAGCAAGGGACAAACCATAACCTTATTATCACTATACACACCATTACTACATCACTATATAATAGAGAATAAAATAGACCCCCTCCCCACTACCTTTCCTCTTGTGTTTCACTGCCCATGTCAACCAAAACAACCCTTGACACCAGTACACAGACTCTGAATAAGTATAGAAGGTGTAGTTGCAACAAAAATCTACCGTGATATTATATCAGATAACTGAAGAAGATGCAGTTAAAAACAGAGAAGGCAAGACACATAAAAAAAATAATCCCCAAAGTAAAGTGCACAAATGTGGGATAAATGACTGCCTTTTATGTTTATTGTTGTTTGACATTATTTTTTTTATTTCTGTTTCTGTATCTTTATTTTAGTCTTTTTGTTTCTTTTCGTTTTCTTCAAATGTCTCTCGATATTTGCCATTTCTTATTATCATGTGCGCAGACTATGTCCAAATGCATGCTAACAACAAACAAATAAAAACAAACAAACAAAAATACTAATACAGCAAAGTATAGGACAGGTTAAATTTTTAACCTGATGGTGGTGCTAGAGGAAAAGTCAGAGGATCGCCAAAGGATTCATCCTCTGGGGATCATTAATGTCTCAATAGTCCAATAGTTGTTGAGATATTTAAGTCTGGACCGAACAACAGACTGATTGCCATCTATAAAGCCACAAATGTTACAGTGAATAAAAACTTTTTCAGATGATACAAAATATCTGACAGCATTAAACCAGTAGAATTAACTCTCCATGAATTATCTGCTCTAGACAAGGAATAAACTCCTCCATATTTTTGGCTGTGAGAAGCTGGTGGATATTCAGCAGTAAAGACAGAGCTGTCCTCGGGCTAAGAATAACACATTGCAGAAGCTGAAACTCAGCGCCTTTTTCCTCCCAAATCCCAAATTAACAGATGCTCCTCAACAGCTCTTGCGCTTCAATATCAGTTTCTGGATGAGAACAAAATCTATTTTCAGTCACACTGCCAGCAGTCTGTCCCAGAAACAACTAATATGTGTCTAATTTCACCTGTAGAACAACTCCCCTTTCCTTTTATTCATTTCATTTGATTCGAGCTTTTGCATCCAAATGACCTCAGCTTGTTAGCAAATACTTGTCATTGCAGGAGTTCTCCTGTGACTCCTCGGCTGCAGGATGCATCGGCGCGAGGAGAAGGGGGAGTGTGTGCAGGAGAGCTTTGTTTAGCGATCAGTCGCAGCAGTTGGAGACGTACGGGGAAGAAACCACTGACCCTCATCAGTGTCCAAGGAGGAGATATGGGTGTGTAAGTTCTCAGCAGCAATATTTCACATGCAGTAGAACAACAAACCGAGCTGTTTTAACACTGCACTCTACAAAAGGGGGACAAGGGCTGTTTTTCTACTTTAGTAATTCCATTTGTAAAACAGGCTGCTACGTGCTGTCAGTGAAGCAGTGTGCAGCAGTGAGAGAGCTGCTGTGTACAGAGAGGGGCACGCTGTTGTACAGCTCAACAACCTGGTAGATGTGCCAAGGAGCTGACTGGGCCATTCTGGTTCTGTGCTGAACGTACGACATTATACAAATACTGTTTCAGCTGTTAGGAGTGTGTAATACGAATAAAATCTCCTTTCACACAATGTGCAATCTGATACTATATCAATAAATATCGCAATGTAGTAAATGTTCTCAAAATATGACTGAAAAATTGTTTATAGATAAAATACCTGAATGGAAATGTCTAATCCAATGAATTCAATACCTAAAAAAAGAGAATTAAACTATAGTTACCTCAGTATAAACGCTACAGCAGTGTATCTCACAGTAGACAAATCTCTGTTGTCTCATGTTATATATCATCATTGCCCAACTCGATCATCTATATTAATTAAAGCCTAATAAAATGTGTTTAAATTTCCTCTCAGGGGGTCAATAAAGTTCAGCTTATTCGTCATCAGGGAGGTGAACATTCAGCACAATCAGGCTGCTATAAACACAACAACACACATTTGAGTGTAGGCAGACACCTTTAAACCTGCATTAGCCGGGTTTTTTTGGCCACTCGTGGCAACAGAACAAGCTAAACACAACATGGACATATTATCACCTTGTTACAGCGAACATGCTAGTGAGCAGTTGCTTATTTATGCACCCAGCAGACACAGAGCAACATTAGCATTCATTTGGAGTCGTGTGTCTGGTTTCCACCCAGTGAATGCAAGTCCAAAATTCACTTTCTTTGAAACTCTGTTTTGGTCTCCACCAACCAACTCCTGAAGGAAACATCTGGCACTATGTTCACCAGCTTGTTGCTTCTCTTGTCTGACTGCTGTTTGGTGGTGAGTGATGGCATTACAGTCAGTTTATGAGAGCTTTTTCACTGAATGCAGCTTCCTGATCCGGCTAGAAATGACTCTGATAAGAGCGGTGAGAATTAAAACAGTAAAGTTGCAACCCGTAAAACCAAAACAATGAGCTGAAAGATGCTAAAACGCTCTGTAGAGCTGAAGGGAACTGCAGTGTGGAGTAATAATTCTCTGTGGGTTCACTCCCTTACACATTACACGTAGTCACTTGACCCATTGTTAATTTTAAAAATATAGATTGGTGCAGCTTTAACATCATATAGAGGGCTTCACCCACATTTTTCACCTTTTTCTAACACTTCTCAGTTCAACCATTCTAGCAGCAGGAGTCAACTATGCTTGGAGCTAAATGCACATTTTATGGCTAGCTGTGGTGGCCTCTATTAGAGTGAAGCCTCATAAGAGCTCTCAGGGTACTTTGGGTGCAAAGTGAAATGTGTGACATATTTTTAGTCATATCCAAAGAGGAATTTATCAATGCTCTCCTACATTCGGCAAATGTTTTACAATCCGTGAGGACAAAGTGCCTGACCTCCTGAAAGAAGTCAAGTGACTCACTCAATGGGACGCCATTTTAAAGCAAATACACTTAATGCAGGACTCTGCCAGCACAGGAAGCACCTTCAACCACTCAACCCAAACAGCTTTTTTGTTACATTGCTTCTAACGGCTCTCTCCACCAACTCCATCCAACTCACCTCCTGCCAGGCAGCAGGCACACACAACCAGAGAGAGCATCATCTCACTCCTTCCTCCCCTTTGTTCAAGTCTCAGCCTTTAATCTGTCAAACCAGTTTGGTACACTTCCCCTGGATGACGGGCATCCTGCTCAGCCTGTTTCCGCACCCTCTCCTCCTCCATCTTCAGTATACCCCCTTCCATCTACTCAACATCAACACCTGTCTCCTTCATACCTGCCATATATGTCCTATTCATTGGGGTCTATTTCATAACCATGATGTTTAAGGAAAGATCATATTTTCACCTATGTGAAATAATGGACACCTGCCTCAGAGACTGACATGTTGGTGTGGAAGGAAAAATAACTATTAAATCTCTGTTTTACACTCAAGCTCAACCTGATCCAGCTCTAACAAAAACAGGACTTGCACTGTTTCAAATATATTATATCATTTATCTATTAGCTACCATTTACCATTACCTACCATTGTCATAACTGAATACACAGGGATGTCATGATCCATACGTGTTGCCTGTCCACAGTTTTTGTGATTTATGAGAGTATCTTAAATTTAGGTTCATGTAAATATCTTCGACTAACATTCAGCCACCTAAAACTGCACTCACAAATGTGCGTGACTGGAGCTGAAACCATAAGTCTATTAATCGATTAGTTGACTGACAGAGAAGTTGGATATTCGATGAATCATTTCAGTCACTTTTCAAACCAAAATGTCGAACGTTTGCTGGTTCCAGCTTCTAAAACGTGAGGAATTGACACTTTATTTCTTCATATTTTATAGTGAACTGAATATCTTTGGGTTTTGAACAGTTGGTTGGATAAAATAAGTAATTTGAATACATCATATCGGGCTCTGGGATATTGCCATTGTCATTTCTCGCAAATTTTTGACAGTCTACAGACAAAACATCGATTTTAATCGAGAAAATGATCGGTGGATTATTCAATAATGAAAATAACTGTTTGCTGCAGCCCTGCGGTATATGTAACTTTAATTCTCCTCCGGGTAAAACGTTTGTCATATTAATATGAATAATAATATCGACAAAACACTAAACTGTCAATAGAAAACGTTTCAGTGCCATGCTGCGTCAGACTGTGTATAAACTATACAGTGGACTTGTTAGGGCAGGCAGAGTGTGAATGAGATGGAGCGAGGCTGGAGCTAAAATTGTTTCTGCAGATGAGAGTGAGAAAAGTACAGCAACAAAAGAGCAGAAACACAATCCACTGAAAGCCAAACGCTTCAACAAGGAATTCATTCTCTTCTGTTGGATGTCACACCCTTCAATTTCTAAAATCTAAAGCTCTAAATGGCTGTTGATGTTTTTGTTGACAGCATGAGACAGCAGGCCTGGACTGTAACTTTGTAAACATGACTGCTTCATGAGAAAAAGAAAATAGATAAATGCAGAGTTAAATGCAAAATGCAAAACATGTCTTTTTGGGCTCTTCGGGCTATAAAAATCTCACCAAAACTACTTCTACTAACCATTTACAATCCAACATGTACATATAGATTTAATTATATCTCAGAGTATTCAGTGGAGTTGTATTCTTTTGAATAAATACTTAATTACTTGATTACATACTGGTGAAAGTGAACACGTTCACTGACGTAGGGCTTAAACATGTTGTAGCCAAGAGTTTGAAAATTCACACGGACTGCCAAACCACAATTACTGAAGTGGTCAATATAAAATGTAGCTAATAAGAGGAAGAGACGTTGCATTATTCAAGTTGAACACACCACATTTCTTCCTCTTATGCAAAGAAAGTTGAGTCAGAGTGTCTGCGGACAAGAATCTGCCTGCATTCCTGTGTATCTGCAAGAAATACAAATTCCTGTCAACATTATTCAGGTCAGGACTGAGCTGAGAAATAAACTGCAAATAAAACCTGCAAAATAAGATAAGTGACTTCATTCAGCAACACAGAGAAACATAAAAATACCACCAACGGAACATTTTAAGGCAACATTGTTGCAGGTTTTATTTTCAGACTTTCCTTTGTGACTCTTCTATAAAAATCTCCAATTTAGTTTAATTCATAAATATTTGTGGCTGATTCTAAAATGTAACATGATTAAAAAAAATTAACTTAAATGAACTTCAAATTTAAACAGAAAAAAAAAACCATATTGCATATCGCAGATTTTTGGTCACAACAGCTTTTAGTCATTTTCTACATACAACTAGAGACAGCCGGTTCATTATCACCTAACTATTGAAGTTAACGATAAAAACATTATATGTCCATCTAATAAGCTTTTGTCACAACCCTGCAGGGATCTAAGTTCATCAACTGATACTTTAAATTATTTAATTGAAAAAACTTTTCTACATTTTTGTACATTGACACACCCCAAAAATAAACTATACTTCAAAAAAATACACATTATTTAATTCTCATTATTTAATAACAGTTTCTCATGAGAAACTGTTACTAGTAGACTACAGTAATAATAAGGACTATACTTTCTACTTCAGTTTTAATTTTTGTATTATGAATACATGAATATACTGTGAATATAGTTTATGGTTTTAAATTAATAATCATAATATACAGTATTTATGTCGAACCAAATGTTATACAATTGAGTTACAATTTTCAGGCAACTATAACAAAGACAACTAGACAAATACTGAACAACAAATCACTATAATGACCCACACAGTTACATAAGCAATTAAAAGCAGAAATAAATTGTAATCTAGTGGTTAATTATAAACACAATATGTTATGCAAACAACCCCCAACAGAACAGAACTTAATAACACTTTTAGAAAAGGATTAATAACTAATAATAATACTGTCTTTAAATAATGAATTCATCTTTCTCCTATAAAAGGCTTCCCTGGTGTTTTTTATATTGTTTGATAATACTAATTAACTTCGGCAACCTTCCCAGAACTTATTGGTATGATGTTGCTATAAAAAATGCATCTAAATGCTCATTTAGCAGAAGAATGAAAAGCTCAGACAGCTATGACTTATTGATCATATATTATTCACAGATTGCCCAGATGTTGGATGCCACATAAAAGTGATTAAGCTGATTTTAGGCGTTTATCATCCACCGCTCACTGCGAGTGTGCAACTTTCCCTCTGTAGGCAGACTGTGTGGCAACTTCTGTGGGAGGCACTTCAACCACAGAGGGGCCAAGAAGTCTGAGAAATACAGAAGAGGCTGACGAAGAGGCTGAATGAGCAGGCCTGCCCTGTCAAACGTCACACTGCGGAAAGTTACTTTTGCATTGATAATAGAGCTCAACCAATGCTGGATTTTTAAGGCTGATACTGATATATACTGATTACAGTTTGAAATGATGGTAAAGATATTTCAGGAGATTCTTTAAACAAACATCTTTCAAATCTTTTCACATCTTTTACATGTGGGTAATTATGACCTAGTTATGTGCGGAGCCGGACATTTTACAGATAAAAAATAAACTTTCTGTATCAACTCTCTGGATGACAAATGATATAATATATGTTCTATATGTTCTAAACTACCAATAACATATCTTTGACTGCATTTTGTGGTTAATAACATCTGGCTCATTTATCTGCGCTGTCCCCACCTCAATTTCACAACAGGGGCAAACAGAACAAAACAACTGTTTGATTTAAGATTAAACTATAACATTACAGAATTAGCCCTTAGTTAGTCCATGAATGATCAGGCTTAATGTGGTCTTCATGTCAAACCCTCCCACAGGAAGTGGTCGGACTGTACATGACTTGTCACTCTAAAAACATCTCCCCCATTTCCTTTTCAGTGACAGAACTGGGGACAGATTTGAGCACAACACCTGGAAGTTGCACTCATGTCTCACAACACTGAGGCCATTAACCTGCCCGACTATTGATCACCAGCAGAGTCAGTCAGTATTGGTGATCAGACAGGCGGCAGCTCACATTTCATTCATTTATCTGCTTGATCAAGTCAAATCTAGCCGGACATTGAAGGCCAGTGGGCGGAGGCAGAGAGGACCAGGCCAGGACAGACGGAAAGCCCTCTGTCCCGACACGTGGTGCTCCTCCATAGCGCTCCTTTGTTAATTAAACTGGCTTCAAAAAAAAAAAAGTGGATCAACAACAGGCCACACGGACTTTTTCTCCTCCTCACCTACATGAGCACTGACGTGGCGGAGGAAAAACAGTAATAAAAAAAAGTAGAGCGGAGACGGATCACCGCCAGAGACTTCCACATCTGTGCCACATTACATAAATATCCGCTGCCAAAGTGTCACACACGCATTAATCTCAATCAGCTTCATGTCAGCGACACTTCAGACACTGAGCTTACCTCGGCTGTTTCCTTCTGTGCGGCAGGTAAAGCTCACTTTAAGCTTTATGAGGAGGACATGCTCATCAATCTGCCACGTAGAACTCCTACAGAACCGGGTCAGGGGTGGCAGGTCGGGTCCAGGGCTCAGGTTTTTCCAGCCCAGCAGCGGATCCGATGTGGAGAGGCCAATCAAGCGATATGATTTGGGCCTCCACTGTTTTTTCTTCCAGCCTGCACTCTTTTTGTCGCTTCCTGTTGCTTCTAGCAACTCTTGGAGGAGGCGGAGCTAAAATCTTCATGTATGAAGACCTTAAAGCTGCTGGCAATAATCATGTAACCCACAGTGCTGTGATACACTGTTGTCAAATGTATTTTATATATGTAGAGAGAGAAATGCTTTTACCCTGTTGTTGTTTATCTCAGAGAGTGAAAACAGGCCTTCAAGTATATCAGACACACTCATGATTTATTAGTTTAATTTGGTTTATTTATTTGCACAACAAAATACAAAAAGCAGAATATTTTAAAGGAGTAAAAAGGATTGTGATGGTGAGAAAACCAAAATTATAAAGACATCTCACCAAAAGAAGAAATAAAAGAATAACAACTAAAATGTATCGATAAAAAAAAAGAAAAAAATCAATAATATTAGCACAACACAGAAGAAAATAGAAAATACTTCCATTTTATGGTACTTAATACTTCTACTCCACCACATTTTGGAAGCCAATATTGTAGTTTTTACTCCACTACACTTATTTTACAACATTACTTGCTTTGCAGATTCAGATTATTAATACAAAATATAAATCAACTAATTAATTATGATGTATTTTTATGGATCAAACTACTCAGCAGTGTATAGACTAGTTGACATCACTAATGATCAGTGTTGGGGAAGCTACTTTGAAAGCTTTGCAAGCTACCAATGACTTCACACTGGAAGAAGTTGAACTACAACAAAGCTGCCCTCCGGAGAAATCTAGTTTGGTTCACTAAAGCTACTTAGAAAAAGTAGTTCAAACTACTTTGTAAAAAAACATGATCAAATTGACAATGTACATGTGATACAAAATCATAACAAAAAATGCCACTCAATCTGAGTTTATTGTAAAAAGTGCCCACTCGTTCACAGGTCATACATAAAGAATAAAATAAAGTACCTCACTGTTCATGGGAAAGTGCAGAAATGTCAGCTTTGGTTTTGTATACAGTGTCCATCAGTCAGACACCTGCTGTCCAGACACTAGAGTCCAGACGGGGGTCTTGCACCAAATATTCAACTTGAATATTTATTAATAAATAGCAATAATCAATACTTATGACTAGCTGACACCTAATATATCCAAGTTTAGTTTTACAAATTCTGATTCAAAACTTTAAAAACAATCCAGCTTCCTGGAATACCCCTGAGACCTGAAGCTATCCTAAACAAAACAATCCCATCTGGGCTTTCCACAAGGACAAAATTGCGAGGAATGTTATATTTTGTTGTAAACAAATCTGGATTTTGTATTGTCTCTACATAAAGGTCTAGTGTGTGGTGGTGGCTGCCTGATGAATGCATTGCCTGGGCATGCCTCCACAGCGGTCAGGATGAGAGAAAAAGGCGGCAGGGCTGGTCAAAGTGGGTTCAATTACAGTAAAATAAAAATAAAAAACATTCCTTTCCTTTTATGGCCCAAAATTGTTTGTAGTTTCAGTAGTTAACTACACAAATAATGGCAAAAAAAGTAATTTAACTACTTGAATCACGATGCAAATATGAATGTAGTTGAACTTCCAGCAAGCTACTGCAAGATGTAGTTAAATTACTAGTTTAATTACATGTAGTTCACTACTCCCCAACACTGCTAATGATCATCCAGTGTTATGTTATTCTGAAATTGGCCATTCTGAGCTCTTTTAGTACTTTAAGTATATTTTGATGCTAATACTTTTACTTGAATGCATGACTTTTATTTGTAACAGAGTATTTCTCCGCTGTGGTATTGCTACTTTTACTAGATCTGAGTATGTGGAAAAACTTCTGGTCAATCTTCACTTTGATGAAGAGAAGAATGAACTCGTTCAGCTCAAGTTGTGATTACTTGAATATAAAAGTTTATTACAACACAAATCTGACGTCTGAGAAGATCTTGCTACAGCTTGTGTACATGGACAAAGTTCATACCAGAAACTTAAAGTAACCTTACATTCACTCTGCTTTATACAGCGTGACCCGCATCATACAGATTCATGTTTACTCACGTCACTGGGGAGGAAGCGAAACAACGTGGGAAACTCTCGGTCGTTTCTCATTCTGTGTTATCAGGGGAGTCTTGAACATCTACAAGGTCTCCTTCTTATCTTTACCTACATAAAGTATGCCATGTGTGAGGGTTATTAACGCACAAATTAGACATTCCCTCATATCCATACATTTCTACCACAGTACTTCTTCCACCACTGCAGGTTTGGCATACAACTGCTAGGAGGAAGGACACAATATAGAAAATTCAAGTAGTTTGGTTGATCAAATAAACTGTAAGCAGATATTTGAAATATGTGGAGTTGTTAGGAAAAATGTGTCTATTCGTTTGTTTTGTATACAGTTGAGTAAAAATTGCATGAACATTTATTTCCGTCTGTGACAGAGCTTTAAAAAAGAATTTTATCATCATCAGTCATCATGTTATTGCAGGGTTCAAAACCCTAAAGTCATTGTTACAACTGTGGGTGAAATAGTGCAAATTAACAAAAATTTAAATTATTGTAATGAAAGAAAACAAACAGTGAAAGAAAGGAAACATGAGAAAATGTGTCCCGAATAGAGAGAAAGCTCCATACACATTTACTTAATAAATCAAACACATTCATATATGACGTGATATATTATCCATGTACATACAGTACACTCATACACACCAACTGCATATATGAGTACTTGTACACATTAAATTCATCCATTGCTTCCATGAAAAGGACATTAATTTTACAGAATTTCCAGAGTTTTATTAAATCTAATAATATTCCATGTTTGGAAACTTCATTAACTTCATAACTTCATTTCAAAACAGATATTTAATCCACAAAACATGAAGTAATAAAAAAAAATATGTGGGAATGAAGTGTAAAGACCCTCCTCTCCCTCATTTTCTCTGAGCTCATATAGTATCTCATAACTCTCTCTTTTTGGATTAATGAGTTGAGGCCCGGCAGACTTTATTGGATATCTGGGACATGTTACAAATAAGAAATCTAACAATACCATGAAGCTACACAGTGTATTCAGATGATTACTCTGATGGCTACTGATTTAATGTTAAAATATATTATTTAAATCAGGACATCCCATACCGTCTCATAACTTCATAATGAACCAACATTAAATAATATTAACTAATATTAAAAAACACTTGGCATGTTATACTACACTCTAACCCACATTCAGCCTGATGGTCTCTGTGCTTTCAAGGAATTGTGCATCAGGCACCTGAGTAAAGACACTTAAGTGTTTACTAGTGCTGACATTAGAGTTTAACAAGGGTCACTACTAATAATGTGCAATAAGAGTGCACCTTAAAGTCAATGATTCATTAAATGTTGAGTTGTGTTCCTTTATGGACATCCACTGGTCTGCCTGCTCTGAAAACAGCATGTGATCACAGAAAAGCCTGAATGGAGGACTTGTGGTTGTCTATAAATAAAAATCCTTGTTGGTCACTAACTGTTTATGTGTTCTGGAGTCCCGCACAGCCAATCCATTTGAGATGCAGCCTCTCGGCGCTTTTACAGTTTTCTTCCCAGCCGCTGCTCCTACATTTGTGTTCCTGCTGCATGCTAGAGAGGAAGGAAGTAGACGCTGCCAGTATCCGCACTTGTGGCCAGAAATGGGGATGTAGCACAGTGGCATGCAGGCTGTGTCAGTGGCTGGGACAAAACAAGCCATAGCTTCTCTAAAAGTGTTACATTGCTGAAGAAACACTGACAGATTCACTTCTGCTTATTTCTGAATGAGAGATTTCCAACCGTTTTAAATACTTTTTATAGGCTATTTTTCACAGCAGATATTTTGCAGAAAAGCACAGGTGTTACAAATAACATCAACAATGGCTATGTTATATTCAAGTGTCCCAGTAAGTCAGGACAGTGTGACAGTGAGCCAGCATGCACAATACCAGGACCCTGAAACTGAAGCAGCTAAATGGAATTCAGCCACCATTCATTTTAATATTTACACCAGTTCTTTTCCTGCTGTAAAAGATGTCAAAATATCTGCTGTGAAAAAGGCTCATTACAGTATTGGTATATTTATTTAGGTTTACATAATGAGGTTTTGTTTTTTGAGTGATACAGTAAGGTTAAAAGAAAAACAGAGAATATAAACTCACAACAACAACAATAAAAAGAAGACGAAGAAGAAGACGAAGAAGAAGAAGGAAAATATCTACAAATATTTACAAAATACATTTTATAAAAATGGCATATTTACAAACTTGTATACAATATATACAAATATCAATCATCCCTATAATTATATTCGAATCTTTACTTAGAAATATTATAGTTTGTGTTGACAGTAAACAATGTGATTAATTTCATTTTCATGTTTTATATTCAATTAGTTGTTTTTTTATATCTGTTAATTTCTTTATACATTTATGTTTTAATCACAACATCAATCAACTGATAAGAAATCATTTATATTTTATCCACCACAGAACATTAGATCAGTGACCAGTGCTCATTTTTGTCACTACAGATGTTGACTATAGACTGCCACAGCTGCCTGACTTGCATTTCTGCTTTTTATTCTTTTCATTGAGCAGACGAGGTTCTAAATTTTGACTTGGTGCATTTCTGATGTCATTCACCGACGTCTGAGAATTACTGTCTGTTTAACATGTTTGTTCTTTCCTCAAGGGACTTCAATGCATCAGCTCACTTGGGAAATAAAACTGCCTCTGGCTCTGTAATGATGTTCACCACAAGCGGCTGATAGCCTTGGACCCTCCTTTATCATACGGATGATGACACACCGCTCGCTGCACAGTCCTGTTCTGGGATCAGTATTCACACTCAGCTGTGATAACTATCATTGGCCCAAACTTTCCAATCTGTATTATCTTTCCTGCAGCACTGCTGGCTTTACCTATTATCAGCCTGTCAGTGATATCTCTCCTCCGGTGGTGGAATGAAACTCACTTACTCAAGTACTGTACTTAAGTACAAACTTGAGGTATTGTATTTTATTTGAGTCTTTTCTTTTCAGGCCACTTTGTACTTCAACATTTCAGAGGGAAAATTTGTACTTTTTACTTCACTGCGTTTATATGACAGCTTGAGTTTCTGGAGAAAATAGTCTAATCAAACATCAAACTTTGACTTAAACTGTTCATTTCCTGGAGACGGCAATTGCTCCAGTCATTTAACACATGAATGATTGCTCAGAATTACCTCAAATCCTCCTACGATTCTGAACAAAAGTCCTCAAGGGATTGAGTCTAGATGAAAAATGGAGCCACTAAATCAGAAATAAAGAAATTAAGCTTACTGTAAATGTGTGCTCTATACCACAGCACACCTCCTGCACATTACAGCTCCTTCTCACTTTAATAGCTTTAAACAAAAAGACTTTCTGCCCCACTGGCTGCAGATTTGCACTGAAGGAGGACACTGTTACACACATTGTCTGATATTCAGCTGATGATTTCTTTTAGATTATGTCTATTTCATAATGCTTATATTTTTAGTCAAGTTTAATTCAGCAAACAACCACAATGCTTCTCTTTGTGGAGGTGGAACAAGCAGCCTGTTTGTCTAATAATAGAAAGTCTCCTCCGGAACAATTATGTGACAGATGTGTTGTGATACTGTGAATGGTGGATGCATTGAATCTATTGTATTGTATGCAGGCTGTCCCCTACCGTCCCGACCCTGTTGAGTCTTTGTTCTGCTTATTAGAGTCTTATGACACCATGCATGAGATGGTGAAACACACACACACACACACACACACACACACACACACACACACAC
>NTHP01000732.1:6545-62280 GCA_003416845.1 Oplegnathus fasciatus
CGGCTGAGAGCGTGTCAGAGTGTATGAGTTTTCTGGATGTTTTTGTTCGTTTTTCTATCACTGGGTCTATTAAAGTGTTTTTGCTTTGCTGCTGTTGTGTCACAAAAAGTTGGTTTTGCTGTCCAGAGGCAGCCGCCGGCAGAGCCGCTCGGCATGGCTGCAGGTGGAAACTCCGGTTTGGACAAACTGACTCGCCGGCATGCGATTAAGCTTTCCCAGGCGGTCAGCTGTTCAGTGGAGGAGTGCAGTTTAGTGGTGGGTGAGATCACTGACTATGAGAGTGTGAAATCTGCATCTAGAATGAACAGTGCTATTGTCATCTTTTTGGATAGTGTAGAAACAGCGAATCAGATGCTCTCTCTCTCTCTCTCTCTCTCTCTCTCTCTCTCTCTCTCTCAAAAACAAACAGTCAAATAGAAAAAAGGTTTACAGCTTTAGGGAACCACAGATTGCCAAGTTTTTAAAGATGAATGTTTCCACTATTTTATTTCTTTAATTAAATAATAATGTTTTCAAACGTTTTATTTTCCTCATCTTATCTCATTTATATATATAGTTACTTATATACTGTATATGGTTTATAGTTTTATTTCATAATTCTCAGCTCCAGGCAAAGTAAGGAGGGCCAACCAAAGAAAATCTTGCCTAGGGCCCCCTGTTGTCTAGAGCCGGGCCTGGCCGCGTGAAACCCCACTGCCCTACCAAGTGACCTAAAAGAAACACAGGTATTAGATCTCTGTATCTCCATGATTTATCATGACCACTGAGGTTTGTGAAGGTGTTGTGACTGACAAACCAACCAACTAACAGTGACTGCTGAGTGTACATAAAAAATGTTGGAGATGAAAAGCACAAAGGAAATAACAGTTTATTTGAGTTGTTGATATACCTGTAGATTAGCCTCAGTGCCTCTCTGGAAACTTCCACTTTTTTTTTCATATTGTGAGAAATTCAAATGTATTGTATCTTAACAGTGTCTTAGGGTAGACGGCTCTGTCTTATGTTTCTGTCTTAGTTGTATTTTGTGAAGAATAGCTCCTGCACAGCATGTTAGTACTCTAGACCTAGGGGGGACAAACATTATCTGCTGTACTAAACAGATGCTCAGAGGACATGGATTCTTAATTCACTCCCAGCTGTGTATCAGCAGAGCAGAGGAGCAGAACTGCTGGGATAAAAAAAAAAGTGAAAAATTGGCCCCAGAAATGCTAAATTAGTGATCAAAATAATTAGTCTATTCCCTTTGCAAGCAAAATGCATGCCTCTCTGTGGATTGCAACCCACTGTGTGACAGGCAATAACAACACTAGTGGGCTGACTGAGAAACACAAACAAAAGGCCAGTCAAGTTATTTTCAGCTGAATATGTTTTACATGTGACTGTGAGCATATTATTAAAACATCTGAACAATACTGAAAAGAATAAGTAATTTAAGAGGAACCCATATTTAAAAAACATAATTTGGATTTTGCTTAATCTAATTTATAGCCCAGCATGTATCTCTATATGAAGCTTGTCTCATGACTTCTGCACCTTTAGAGGTAAACTGCACAGTTGGTCAGTGTATTACAAGATTTGGGAAATGCTTAAAGATTTTTTAGATAATAATGCTCGACTGTGGGCAGAAACATGTGTCACTAGAAACTGAATTTGAATCATTTGTATTTGAATTGCTCAACTTGATAACTGCATTAAAAAACTGAATCTGAATATAATTTGAGGATAATTTGAAACTGAAAATTCCCTTCAGTCTACTGGACATGATTGAGCTGAACACCATCAGTTTTCAGCATGTTGAAGCATGACCAAAGGCTTGATTCATAGGTTTGTGTAAACATATAATATAATAAGGTCTTCATATACAGTCTGTGGTTACCATACATGAAAAGAAGTTCTGTGAATCTGCACTTGATAGCTCTTCTTCAACGACCGGATGTGTGCTTCAGTAAACTGAATTGCAAGAACTGAATTTGAATTGTGAGAACTGGGAAGTATATACAGAGTTGAATTGTCAGTGAGGATCAAATACAGTTTCAGAGCAACTAAATTCAGTTTCATAATATTACATTCAGTTTCAAGTTTATTGGAATTCAGTTCCAAACTAATAAATTCAATTTCAAATTCTGCTATTCAGATTCAGTTTTTCAGTCCAATTATTGAAGTTAAACAATACAAATTTGAATTATGTGATTCAAATTCAGTTTTTTAATGCAATTATTCAAGTTGAGGAATTCAAATTCAAATATAAATGATTCAAATTCAGTTTCTAGTGACGCATATTTCTGCCCACACCTGCTTTAACAAAGTTTTTGTCAGGGACTTTACATGACTGTGTCGAGTAAGGATAAGATGAGCTGGTGTCCAATTTTATTTTATTTTTTAAAAACTAACCAAAGGCTGATTTTGTACATGGACAAACTTTTTTGTGGCATCAGTGTGTGACCTTCCAGTGAAACATGTTAGATTTTTGATACCACAAACACAGCACAGAAACTGTATTAGATTATATATTTATATTTATGTGTCCATCCCTTGATCTCACTCATTATTTTATTAATTACACTTTTCTTTATCAGGTTTGCGTTGCAGTTCAGTCTATCAAAGGTGCCTATTGATTTGCTCTTTTAACAGCTTTTTGTACTAACGTTGTGGGTTTTGATGATGTCTTTGTGACCATAACAATTACCATAAGGCCACTGTTTTTATATTGGCAGATGCTATTTACACCCGGGTGTCAGTAGCCAACAATGCTATCTGCACCCGGGGTGGAATAGCCAATGTGGCTATTTACACCCGGGTGCATATCCACCTTATTTTGGAACGCGAAGTAAACAGTCGGTCGAACTTCCGGTTTTTGTGTCGTACTTCCGTTTGATCATTTCCATCAACAGAGCTAAGTAGCTTAATTAGCGTATTTAACAATTCCAGTTTTCCTTGAAGCCATAGTTGTCAAAAAAGTTGTTGTGTTAGCTTCTGCTGCGCTGAAAAGTTAGTTAGCTAGCCGATGACCGGAAGTGCCTGACCGGAAGTCTCGCACAAAAACCCAGAAACTGCGTCCGTATTTGCGTTCCAAAATAAGGTGGATAGCATGTGCAGATGCAGCCAGTGTTTACGTTTTTTGTGAAGCCAGGGCGTGGGGGGTGACGGAGCCGGGTGCAAATAGCCATATAGCTGCCGTGTGCCTATTCGTACACAGGTGCAAATAGACACTCTTTTTTAAATCTTCACTGCAGCCTCCAATCATTTAGACAATGTCGGCGCAATTGAAACTGTGCAATCGCAGTAGAAAATGCTGTGTTTTGCATACATGGACAGTGAGGTTTTGCAAATTCACTGGCTGTTTTTCCTGATATCTAGCTCTGTGCACATCAAACAAAATTGGCATCTTGAAGACATCACCGACAAACATCCACTAGAGCAATAAAACCCCAGAAATTATTGCCTATAATGAATCTAATCTCAAGCCTATGCCAGCAACAAGCACATTAGCAAAGATGAAACTTTGAGAACACATTCATAGGTAGCTTATTGGTATCTTCCAACACAATTCTGAGCCAAGACATCCACTGACGATGCATAAAAGCAAAGTTAGCTGTGGTTAGCTTAGCCCAGCTCTGTGTTGATTTGAAAAGAGTTGCTATGGTCAAAGCACTGTTTTTTATTAGTGTGATGTTTTCTTCTTGTCCTTCATTAAATATATGGTTGTGCACTGTTACTTCAAAATCAAAATGAAAACAAGTTTTAAAATTCAAAACCAGTTTGAGCGAAAGTAGCAGTTCTTAAGTGGCTATTGCCCTTTGCAGCATGGAGAACTGAAATAAACAAGTCATCAAAAGCCTGTGGATGGAAGCAAGATTTTAACAGCAGCCACTTTTGCTGTGTTTCTGGGGGTTAAAACATCACTTGTTGAGCTTTTAAGAAATACTGTGCCGCTGGCGATGATTAATGGTGAAACCACATTGTCTTGAAAAAGACGCATGGAAGTTATCCTTGCTACTGTATGTTTACCTGCTGTTGGATTATTGCAAATCCCAGCATGGTTTTCCACTGCTTTTATCTTTGTGTGGGTGGTGGTGCATACTGAGAAGTTAATAGAGCCTTCTTACCCAGCCGCAGGAAATGCGCACCTTTTGATTGCCCTTCCAGTACCGTTGTGAAAGCATAAAACAGCTCTTTTGGATATCTGTTATGAGAAATAGAAAAAAAAAAGAGAACAAAGAAACTGCTTTTTATCATGTTGAGAGCACACTTCACTATACTGCAAAAGAAAGGTGAGTATATGATTTTGAGGTTGACCCAAAAGATCTAAAGGCTAAGATGACCAAAAACCCATCCACCTTCCTAAGATCCTAAAAGACGCTTGTAGAAAATATTGTATATTAACATTACCTCATTAATCACTCATAAAAAGCTAGCATATTGTGTAAGTAAATAAATGAGGAAGCTTCAAGCTATGCAAATTAGATTTTTTTGTATTGTTTCTTGGGGAAAGATGTTGCCTAAGCGTCTTACCACTATTTAAAAAGCTACCGTGAGCTAACACAGTTGCCACTTCTTTTACAGTTTCAGTCTTTCAAGTAAGAATAAAACTGTCCTTTTTGATGTGTGATTCTGTCTTTTCCTGTCATGATGGCTTAGTTTGGTGAGTCTATAGTTGTATTGAGTGTCCATGCTTCTGCAATATGTAAGGTGAGCATTTTTATTTGTCTTGTACATGATTGGACCTTCATCTTAAAACTACCTCCTGACCTCCTGCAGTCTCTCATGTTCTTGTTCATTTCATTTTAAGATATTGTTAAGTTTTATAATGACCACAAGTACTCTTGGTGAAATAAAGTGGCATTCATGTGGCATGATTGTAAATGCACTGTAAAATAAACAGCCTCATATGTTAATTAAGTAAAATTAGAAGAAGAGAGACCACAGGAAAAGATTTCTTTCTACTGAGAATCTTCAGTAAAATTGTTGACTGGCCACAAATTGTGCGCATGATGTGCTTCTTGGCTGAATTACATCTGCCAATCTGTCGCCATCCTTCTCCTCCTCCATGTCTTCCTCCTCTCACATGGGTGCCATTGCCTCGTCAGCAGTGATGCAGAGCATAGCCATCATAGTGATGAGTGCACAGCACTGTGATGGAAAGAAGTGAAGGCCTTAACTGTCCGTGTCATCCTGTACTTTCATTTTATCCTTATTTGTCAGCGTGCCCTTGAATCTAGTAAACAAGATTCTTTTTTGCCTCTACTTTCTCTAACATTATGCCAATCTAATCTGGCCAAAAATGCCACTTTTTTGGATTTTTTGTTTTCTGTTTCCATATTTCCTCCTTTTTGTGCTACTGTAGTGTGTATATTTAGTTGTTTTTCTTACAGACAGATAATGTCCAATTGCAACAGAGGTCTTATACTGGGATATTAATGTATTAACAGAGTTGCAAAACCTGCATGAAACTGATGCAATTTCTATTCAGGAAACATATATAAGAACTATCACTGCAGGTCTTGAGAGCAGTTCTGAATTTGTGCTTAAGGGTTACATTGTCCTACAAGCTAAATTGTAATTTAGCTTTTTTTCAGCTTGATTTAATTGATTTGATGTGGCGTCTTCCACAATTGGACTTCAGCAATGCTACTATTATTTCTAATTACAGTTCTCATAAAAGTAATAGTTTTACGTTAATTCCACTGTACTGTAGAAACCAAGAGTAGAGGTTGCTGTGGCTAGTAGCACAGGCTAGCAGCTGTGTTTCTCCATAAGTGTAAGGGTTCCCAAAAATTACTTAAAGGATAGATTCACAATTTGTCTGTCTTAAAACAATAGTCGGATGCCTAAATCAATTTCAGTGTAAGTGATGGTGGACAAAATCCAGTGTTCATTCGGTGTAAAAAAATGTCGCTCCAAAGCTTATCTGGAGCTAATAAGAGGCTTCAGCAGTCTGTGTTAGACAAATCAAGTGGAAATCTGCCAAAGGTCTAGTCTTTTTTGTACAAAATCCTCCCTGTGTGTTACTGTCCCCCCACTGCAGCTCACCAAGGAAAGACTGTCCGGCGGGAGACATAAAGGGGGAAATTTGTACCAAAACTAAGACTGTAATTTTGGAAGATATCCATTTGATTTGTTCAACTCACACTGCTGAAGCCTTTAATATTAATGTAACTTCAGATAAACTGTGAAATATATTTTTTGCACAGGTCTGGGTATTCCCCACCATATTGGAAGTGCATTGGGAAGGGCCAGTTTGAACAGGAGGAATGATTATGGCAAAACATTTAAAGTGAAGTAATCATGAAAAACTTTTGTAATGTAGCTTTGAAGCTCTAGTAACCGATCTGATTACAGTTCTAATTCTATGTAGAAAATGGTCACCATGTGGTGTACTTTGCTGATGAACACAGGCTATTCAAATGCATACTGTGTGCACTTTAATGTCACCATTCTGGCTTTAAAATGCCGAACACTGACTTCATCATTCATGGAGAATATTTACTTCATATTTACTTTAATTCATCCAATCAATAAAGCTTAAAACTTTCACTCCTCACTTACCCACATGGGAGCCAATTGTGGCTTTAGAATAATCAGGTTGCATTTGACATTTTTCAAAAATTAGTCATTCATACAACACTCTTTCATCTTATTAATCATTCTGTGTGTGGTTATTTTTCAGTGTTGTGAATTAATAACCCCATAATTAAAAAGGTTCTATCTCAAAAGCCATTAACTTGGTTTTATAAGTTTGCATCTGTGATCCATTCCTTATTTAGAATATACACCTATCGGACCAATTGGGTTTCTTTTTACTACAGTAAGTCACTTTATGAAAAGTTAGAATGCAATATCATCTTTTTAAGAAACATCACAATATATGAGTTTATTAATGGCATAACAACTTTTCTTTGCGGCATGGTGATTGTTATATAGACAATGCTTTATAGTCATACAGTTTTACCTTCAGCTTTACAGTAACTTACTTTAACAGACTGTATAAAAACATTATAAGAAAAGGAGTGGAAGATTAAGAGTAGGTCACTTTCAGATAAGACTTGCAAGACAGTAAATTATGATTTTTTTTCATTGCACTGTAATCTAAAGTTGAAAGAGGCGGATGGCCTACCTTGTGAATCTGCTCAGTCTTAATTCTCTTTAGGAAACTTCAGACTTCAGTCGACCCTTGTTTGACCTCTGGGTTTGCAATTATTTTTGTGCTCATATCCGCCATGCACGCACCTGGTAATGTACATGAGATGACCTTGGAACCTCAGGGAGAATTACTTTCAATATGGGTCCCTAATGATACTGCTCTCTGTATGACCATAAAATTGTAATCGTCGTTAATGTATTCTTGAAGGGTAAATTATTTCATTGCTGATCATTTAAACAATATAATGAAGCAAATGTGTCCTTCCTGCATGTAACTTTGTTTGCATCCGTTTTCTGACCTGACGCAGTTTCTTATACAGTCTCTAATGTAGACTGTCTTTTACTGTTTAAATCAAAGTCACTTGAGGAAAACATTAATTGCAGTCACAGGACAAAGACAGCAGCAGCTGCATAGGAGATAGCCACAAATTAAGGTCTTCTTTCCAATAAATGCTTCAAGATCAATATGTTCCATGTCACCTTATAAATAGTGTTCACATTTTGCAACTCAAACTTGCACATCTCATCCTCAAGTTGACAGCAGCTAATCTTGAAGCTTTGTTTTTCAGAGTGATCCACTGCTTATTTGAGGCGGGTGTGTATTGAATCTATCAACCTTTAAAAGTTAACAAGTTGTCTGGGGAAATGCCATTTGTACCCGTTCAATAGGAAATGTCAGACTCTGATAAAATGGTGAAGCCTTATACGTACTTGAGGATCTGCACAGAAGTAAGAGTGAATTGGAAGGCTTTGTGCCTTTGTGACATAGATATTTAGAAGTGCTCTTCTATGTTTGCTTGGCTTTCAGTAATAAAAATGGAAAGGGAAAATAACAATTTGAAAAAAAAAATGCACTAGAAATAATCTCATGTAGCTCCTAATATGTCATCCTAATGCTAATTTAAAGCTTTCCTGTTCCTGACAAGACTGACTGACTCTTTGTCCAAAACGTTCTGGCTGCTTTGATGCTGCCTGCAGTGACACTATCACTGCTAATGAGAAAGGCATTGTTGTGATTGTAGTATTTTCTTTCTGATTGGTCTTGTCATTCAATGATTCAAGGCCCCAGATCCCATTTCCCGTCTGTAGGGGAAGTGAGCCGCAAAAAGAGCAACACAGGAACGCATACCATACAGACACACACACACACACACACACACACAGTGTTATGAAGCTCTTTTGTGAAGTGTTTGACAAAATGTTGGCCAGAATTGTTCAGTGTGAAGGAACAAACAGAGCAAAAACGGGGCCATGATTTGTTGTTCCTGAACTGAAAAATATGTTGCTTTCACCAGATATCTTTTGCAGTTATGGACAGTACATATCGTCACAGTCTGTTTTACTCATCATAGGATATTATGTGCTTATGTAAATTCAGTTGAGTTCACTTGCACCTTGAAACATTATAACGGTGCATTTTTGCATCGTTCAAGGTGCAAATTGGAAAAGTGGGTGTTACAAGCAACAGTGCAATAACGCCCCATGTCGACTCAGTGGCTCTGAAATATGCTATGAGGTGTTCAGCTTTCAGAGCTGACACAAGGCTCTCATGTTTTTCTTTTTGTGTGTGTATGTGTCAAGTCAGATATGACACACGAGATAGATGTGCTTGATCCGGCACAGCACAGAATTATGTTTTTTGTTACTTGTGAATGCTTAGCACAGTATTTATTTACAATAAAGACACAATAGATACCTCAAAGACAGAAAGCCATTGTTTTCTTGTCTGTTTCAGGCACTATTGGGAACATAGAGAAACATCATTATGATAATGAACACCTGTTGTAGTAGAGTTTCAAAAACATGCAAAATGCTGTGATAAAATAACCATAGTCATGGAATTATGATACTTTTTTCTGTTTTAAGTCGTGCAACAGCTGTGAATTCAATATGAATAAGAGTATGAGCACACAAACTAAATTTATAAGCAGCAATTCTGGGGGACAATCAAGGAACTACTGAGCAATTTTGATCATGATTGGACAGATCATTGTTCCTTCCCGTTTGTGTCTTCACCATCAACTTAGTCTCAGCCAATAGTCTGGAGTAAATGACATAAGTGTTAATGACCGAACTGCGTTAATGTCAAAATTATTTATCCACCACTATTTGACATTTGTAAGCCCATTGTATTGTGACTCATGAGCTAGTAAATTGTTGTAAACAATCCATGTATGCACTCTAATTTTGAGTTTGTATGAGATGACGTGTTGAACATCAGCACAGTAAATCCATAACGCTCATATCTGTACAGTAAATCAGTTTTTGACTAATTCTACTGCACAAATCTTTCCTCACATCTTAAAAAAAAAGGATCCCCCTGTTTCATTCCTGGACACACACGCTCACAAACGGCCACACACACCAAGCTACCAACTTTCCTCCTATTCCCTTTCCTCACACTCCTCGTCTTCTCTCTTGACCTTGATCCATTGACTCTGCAGGTCACCTAGTCCACAGGTCACCATGGCAGAATCCCCGATGAGCAGATTTGTTACCATTCTGCGGTCGGATCACTGTTGTCCAATGGGATCTGGTTTGGAAGTTGATATGCAACTGGGAGTATTCAGGATCTCTGGCTCCATGCCATGTCCCTGACTTTCCTCTTCTCTTCACACACTTTTGTTTTCCTCTCTTCTCTAACAGAGTTTTTCTTATTTCACTTTATTGCCCCACTAAAGACACTATAATTATTTATTCCTCACTGTATGCAATATATAAATAAGTAAATACATTTTAAAAAAATGAATCAACACCAAAGCTAAATTTTTGCTCTCCACTAAAATCTTCTTAACGGAAACCCACAGAATTTATTAACAAAATTGCAGTGCTTTTTTTGAAGCTGCTATTCAACGTTATAGATAAGCTCTACAACTTTAGAGAATATTTGAAAACTGAAAATTTTTAATGTGAGTTATTAAGGCGGAATCCTTTAGCCTATTATACGTCCATAAACGACTAACACAAATGAAGAATGTCAGTCTCTATCCTCTGCAGGAGAGACATGTTCATTTACATAAGTTCATAAGAGGCTTATTTCGTGGGCTGTGAAAACTTTATTCAGTACATTAATTATGTCCCTGTTGTTAAGTTTTCATTGAGATATGCCTATCTTGATCATTTTTCTAAAGTTGTGTCATAGTTTTATGATGGCAGCTTCTTGATCATTTATTCTGTAGGGTAAATATCTTCTTAAGCAATGACAAACAGCTAATATAAATCAGCGTTGGTGCGCCATCTGCCTCTGACATCTGATATCTGGCTCTGACAGTCGGTCGCAAAAACTATAAGATTTTACTCTGCACATGTCACTACAAGACACAGCTTTAAAAATATTATAAGCCTCATTGGTGTTTAGCTGTGATGTGAAAGCATTGCATTGCCAAACCTGAGATCCTTTGTTCTAATGCCAATAAGTCAGTTAAGTGCTGCCATTTTTCCCTGCACACTGGCAGGCCTGGTTCATAAAAATAAAAAAAAACATGTCTGTCACAAAGAAAGTAGTAAATGGTAGGTCAAACAGTAATTTGGACCATTACATATTTAGGATTGCATCTATTGTTTTAAACTGTATAACCTACAGTATCTCCTGCATAGAGAAACAGCTGCTTTACTGAGTCTCATTAATCACTTACAGCTTAACTTAATTGTGTAACCATATTTGGTCACTGAGATGAATGTTTAAATGACAATTTTCTTGTCTTTTAAATTTTTTATGAGAGCATTATATCTCGTGTTTAACTGCAAAGTACCATTTGATTGAATTTATCATAAAGAACTATATTTGAATCAGAGGAAGACAGCGCTGCCTTGGAAAATAAATTATCCTTAATTGACGAATTACATTGCCTCAATTAGTCTGCTCCTGAATTTGTCTTTATAATGTGTAGCTTTCTACATATAAATGTTCTCGCCTCTGCTATTTTCAGCCCTACTTCAGCTCCGTCTTAGAATATGAATATTTTAATATTCATGTGTTAATAGGAGGCATTACAACTCAAATGGATCATAACAGGTCAAAATCATTCAGATCAAAGTAGATCAGACACTGAGCTGTCAAAGAACTTAAGTTAGGTCCATTTATTTACCAAGATGTTATTCCTACTTGACATTTTTCAATATTTTGTGCTATAAATCAATATGAAACTGCATATTATGGATGCTTCAGTGCATTTAACATAGGGATATATAGAATACAATATATATGTAATGCGTTTTAGCATCAGCACATTGTCTGTGTGGCAAATGTGCTACTCAACCAAAATTATTTGGCTCCATTTATTTTGGCCTCATTTATTTTCCTTATCGGGCAACATCAAAACATTTCAGAAATAATATGTCACGACCCTACCACCTAATAATCAATACCCCCTCATGGGGAGCAACCAGTCATATTCTTTGTTCTGCATCATGGGTGAGGCTACTTAATAAGTCCTACTGTGTGCCTGGTGCTGAAATAAGAGCCTTAAAACGTACCAGATGAATAACAGATGAAAAATAAAACAGTACCATATCTTTCATTTCAACAAAAATCCTCAGAGTCTCACTTAATTATGCTGAGATTATGTTAACTTTCAAACAGCAACAGTTTCTTTGGAAACACAACGCAGTGACCTGGCACTGATAAACAAGCCTTAACACATACTTCTCTCTGCAGTCTTCTTTAAAACTCCCATTTTCATTTTTCCACCAGTCTTTTATGCCTTTTATCTGGAGTGAAACAGCTCACTTTGACTGAAGCCTAGTCTAGCGGAGCCCTAATTAATAGATCAAACAGATGAGGTCTGATCCCTCCACATCAGTCACAACTCTAAGGTCAGGTATATTACAAGAGCTGTAGGTCTACGCATGGTTGCTGCAAAGTCCCCTCCCCTTTAGCATTTATAAGCACTATATAAACATTTAAGAAATGTTTTTTTTAACACACTATAGTGTAGTTGTAAGCAGATATAAGGATATTCTTTGATTGTTTGCCATTGTTTATTAATGTGCAGTATTTGTCAATAATAAACCCTCTCCTTTGAAGAGGGTTTATTATTATTATTACAACAACTGTGTTTTACTATATTGTCATTCATTATCTGTTTATACAGCAGTCCCCACTTATGAGTGTCTACAGGATGAGTTATAGTTGTTGACAAATACGTTACTAAACACCTATATCTGCTTACAGCCATATTGTAGTGTGCTGTAATCCATTTATTTAAAACATATCTAACATATGCAGATCTGTGTCTCTCCACTACACATGTATATCTGTGTTGGCCCCTCAAAACAGTGGTAAAAAAAACAAAAAAAACAAACCTAATTGCAGACCTCTGCTGAATTTGTTTGTTTTTTCCTTTCGGAAATAACCTGAATTTATTGTTAGTCCCACAATTAGTTAGGGTCATTAGTTACAAACACCACAGTTGGACTTAACTGCAATGACTAATGATAATCATGTAAAAGACTGAAAATATTTTATAAATCTTTTTTGAATATTACTGTGGTTAAGTAAAGACTAATATGAATACATGCTTACTATCAACAGTTGTATATCATTTAATTGGCGGTTAGGCCATTTAGAGCAGCAGTTAGGGCATTTGAATAGAAGTAGTTATTCCAATACTGTTTGCATTGTGTCACTTCATGTAACATATTACAGTACTTGTAAAGCTGGTTAAAAGTTTGAGTTCAAGCAACAGCAAATTTCTGTTTAAAATGGAAAAAAAATTTAAGAGCAACTCAAGACATGGCTGAAGTGTTGAAATGACAAATGTGAGCATGCATGTTGGAAATATGAGGATATTTTAAAAATAACTGAATATCTCAAACACAGAGAGCAGTGGTTCTTGCTCACACTTTTGCACTATGTACCTACAAGAGAAGCAATAAACTGTTGAAAAACATAGGCCCCATGTCTGTAATGTCACCAGCCCTGGGGTCTTCCATTCACTGTCATCTTGTTAGTTGTTGGAGCTAGAAAATACAAATTTGTCTGTGTAGAGCTGAGAAGAGGTGAGCAAGCAGAGACCACCACTGCTGAGTGCTGAGGCCTGAGAGAGCTGTCAATCATGGCGAACAGCCCCCAAACACACCCTTCTCTAACACATAATATTCTGTTAATGGAATGGTAATTTTCGAAATTGCCACCCTGACATACATTACCGGAGATAAAATTGGCTTTTGAGACTTTCGCTGAAAAAAAATTATTGACTTTCAATTTCAAGAGAGTAGTTCCCACTGACTTCCATACAGTCTTTTTTGTAGACAGTACTGGCACCTTAACGTTTAAATCTTTATTAAAAATTATTGCAAATTTAAGTAAAATACCGCTTGCATTTTTGTAGCAGTAGTCATTAAATGTGCAGTGTTTACATTCTGAAAGCGTGCCTCTGCAGACACAATCACAAACACCTGTAATGCAGTCCTAGCCATGCAAAATAATAGAACTCTTTTTAAGCTTGCAATAATCTCTGACTGCCAGAGAGATGTCCTTTAAGTCATTGGTAAGTTTTGTTTGTGTCTTAATGAATTTAATGATTTACTTCAGAAAAGGGCTGTATCTAGCAGCTTTTTAGAACAGTTAACTGTGATTTTCCTGTACCTGCAGTAGCATTCCAGCTCACATTCATTATGCATGTTAGAAATCCAGATACATGAACTTTACCATGATAACCACTCCCTGCTTCATGCAGTATATTTTGAGACGTATATGATTGTAATTAGATAATTAATATGAAAATTAATACGCAATTTAGCAGCTTCTATCTTTTTGAGTGTGAGTTATCTTTTTTTCCTGAAGCTGGCAATGCTGAGTGTTCAGAGATGCTCTTTATTACATTACAATATGTTGCACAGTAAATGTACATTACATTTTGTCCCTAACTACAAATAGAGGCTACAATTAGATAAATATATTGATATAGAATATATATTTAGAACTCGTCATTATTGTATGTGCTAACTGCTAATTGCCATCTCCCATACAGGCAGTATCCACAGGAATAGAAAGTTATATGTAAACACACAGGAAATGAGGTGGATGTGAGAAGACCTGTTATCCATATATCATCTCTTTTGGACCGTATGGTCTCTGTAATACAAGTTTTCAAAAGTCATGGCCCTTAAATAGGTCAGGGGGTAATGAACAGGAAAAAGTAGCTGGATAAAACACTACAGTAGCCATAACAATATCCACAACAACAACACAACAATAATGGAAATGTTAGTTCGCTATGGCTAATGAATAGTAAAAAGAACTTTTCAAAGCTTGGAGCTCACATTAAACTAAGGCTAGCTGATGAGATAATGCTATTGTGTTAATGTTCATTTGTATGATAGGTGGGGAAGAATGAAAGGAAATAGCTTTGTTCGGCTGTGGAGCAGCTCCTTGTACCCCATGTGATCAAAGACAGCCCCCCAAACCTTTCACTGTCGTTCACAGAACCCCATGCTGTCACTACCTTGTCAAAATATGTTGCTTTTACTACTGTTGTGAGCTTATGCAGTTTTATTACGTCATATTTCCAGTTTGTCTAAAGGAATGGTTCAACATTTTTTTGAAATACGCTTATTCGCTTTCTTGCTGCGAGTTAGATAAGATTGATACTATGTCATTCCTGTATGTTAAGTACTGTAAGGAGCTAGAACCAGGAGGTTATAAGCTTAGTTTAGCTCAAAACCCCGCCCATCAGCATCTCTAATGCTTAGTAATTGATGTTGTTGTTTCTTGTTTGTTTAATCCATGAACAAACAGAAATGTAAAAACATTCGTTTGTGATTTTACCTGGAGTTACATGCTGTAATTGTTTCTCGTTGCCTGGCAACATCACAATTATGACAAGATACCAGGCTCCAGAGCTTCGTAGTGTACAGACATTACAGTGGTATCAGTCTTTTCATCTCTTTCTCGGCAAGAAAGCAAACAAATGTATTTCTTTTACATATTCAGAATGCCATGTGTTGAATCCATTTTACTAACAAATCACTGTTCTCAGTACAGCAAATGTGGGAGAATTTTCTCTTTCCCTGTGGTGAACACTGCCAGCATTGGGTTCTTTTTCTCATTTCTCACAGTAATGCGACATTCCCTAGAAACAAAAATGAAGGGATTGGAAAAGGACATCATCCACAAATTATTTGTCTGGAGGCATAACATATTAGGCTATATGAAGTTAAAAATTGATAAATATAAAATGAATTTATCAAAGAAACAGAAATGGCAGTATACAGCATGCTGTATAAATTGCACAAGGGATTATTGTTTTGATATTTTTTCCTGTAAAAGGAGAGCAGACTTTATACAACAAGCACCTGTCCAGCACACAGTACGTGCACATGCAGAATGAATATGAGCTTGTTCATTTACCAATTAAAACACAAATATATTAAAGTAAATTAACAATTCCATGTTCCGATTCAGGGCCAATGTGAACAGTGAATATCCACCAAATTCTGTCATTTTTGCTGGTCACAATAGGTCTAAATAAGATCTAGCATGATGAAGCATGTTGAAATAAAATTTATAATGCAGGGCCATGCATCTCATTTTTGGTATCTGTTTGAATATAAAACACAAATCAACTCATTAAACCTCAAAGCTCACATTGGACAATGCCTCTTCTATTTATTTGACGGGCTACTGTTGGTATAGCATATGGTAATGAGGTTTAATTCACCTTTGAATGGATATCCTTCCGGCCTTTTTAGCAGGCAGCTGCTTGTTCTACAGTAATTAAATGTACACATTTCTTAAACGTTTTCGTAGCAGAGGATGTTTTGACTTGATTTTGCAGTTGTTTATAACAATGCATAATTACAGTGGGAACATTGAGAAAATAATTGATGGAGCTTTTGTGTCTATGTTGGATTGTAAGATGAACTGTATTTTCTGTTCAGAATAGAATTATCAAGACTGAAGCTTGCTACGCTGTCGTCAGCTGACACTATTCATATATTTTCATAATACACTTTTCATCATCAAAACTCAACAACATGCAGACAGAGAGCAGACCCCCACATGGTTTGAATTACAAACATAATATACCTAAAAAGGGGTAATTTGCAGAACTGTTCAGTGTCATGCACAGGAAAATAAGGTCATTCAGAGGACACAGAGAGAGCAGCAGAAAATGTGTGAAATGGTCCATTTTGTTATATTCTGTTATATTTCTTGGTATAAACACATTCCTGTGTTTAATCACTGATATGTGCAGATAGTCATGAAGGTGTTGCAGGTAAAACCCAAGCCAAAGTGATAATCATGTCTCTCCAACCTATGGCCATGAGGTTACAGCGATGCCTCTTGACTGTTTGAATTGTATTCTTTTCTAAGTGGCAGATCAGTGGGTTTATGTTTAACTTCGAATAATTACAGGAACCTCTGTGTGGTGAGAAAGTTCTACCTCCCTCTGGCTGAAGAGACACCTTTCATCTTCCTAGGTTACTGAAGTTTGTATTTTTGAGATACTTTCAGCCAAAAGCACCCAAATAGACAATAAGAAAAGCATTCTCATTGAATCAACTAGATAATATACTATACATTCTGGAGACCATTAAATGTTTCAGACTGTGTATAAGCTATTCATATTATGTTGCATTTACTAAGGCATCTGTGGACTTGAAGAGTAAATGAATACTTTTGCATTGTACAAACATGTTAGTAGTTGTTTATCAAGGGACCACTCTCTCATATCAAAGGACGCCCAGTGGGATCTTGACCTCAGGGGTAGGAAAGCTTGAGCTAGGGTTTTAGAGGAGAAATCACGATGGTATAGCTGATTTCCAAAGGCAAACTAAGCAGTTCTCGTAGATATGAGTGCACCCTCTGTCCTCTGAATGTGAAAGAGGGAATGCAGCACAGCTGAAATTCGAAGATGGTACAATTGCCCACAGCAAGTAGCTGCAGCAACTCTCCCTTCAAAACTTGAAAGGCCTGCTGGTCCTCTCTCATGTCTCCTGTCATCACTGTAGTCCACACTGGCAGGGGTCCCCTCTACATCCATGTCATTAGCTCAGCCCTCAGCACGATGCTTTTCTACTCTCGACTCTGGTCTTCCCTTTCTCTCTGACCAGCAGTACATTGAAAGACAGAGGGGGGGAGGTTGACAGATAGCGGCTACTCCCATATCATTTTTTTTTTCTGTTTTATTTAACTCTGAAAGGTCATAAATGCTGTCAAAGCTACATTAAACTACAATAAGCTGCCTTCAATTGAAAGAAATAATAACTTTTATTATGCTATCAGTAAGAACTAATTGAATTTTCATTTTCACCCATATTCTCAGTTGTACAGGTCGTGTACTTTCACATATTGGTCCATCTATAGCACCACTGAATGATACATTTTATTTTAAAGGGTTGATTATGTTAAGGAATATAATTCAAAATTCTTGACACCGTATAATATTAATTGCTGCTCATTTTCATCAGTCAAGTTTCATCCAAAGTTACTGTGAAATTGTGTATTATGACAGCAGAATATGAATGCATGCACAATATTTTTGTGCTTAAAAAAGGGAGGAATCAGGCTTTAACATGTGACAACAACGTATTGCTTATTTTTACGGTCTTGCACATCTTCAGTTTCACTTGTTTTCTTAATTTGGAATATTTTACTTGCCCTCACGGCACCTATGGCGATAATCGATGATTGCACGTGCGTTTTTGGACCTCACATCAGTTTCAGTTTCAAGTTTCATCGTCTGTAGTCATCAATCTTTTCTTTGTTTGTTCGGCCATAGTAACCGTTTACTCACAACGCTAGCAGAGACCGAGGAAATGAGTACACCGCTTCACAAACAGGTGAGTTGAAGAGCAAGTCTGTTGCATTAAAAGTCTTGTTAAAAGCCTAACTGTGTGCCGCTTGTGATTTTTTCGGGAAAGTCGCTGCCAACACCCGGGTCATAATATTGCAAATGCAAGGGCTTTCATCAGTGGGTCATAGGCTCAATCACCATTGTGTTGTCTCATTCTGCGATAGATACTGTAGACAGTGACTTAACAGACATTTATTTAAATGAAAATCTTCAAGATTATATCTCTAACATGGCAATTCAGTGAAAACCCTTTTATTATGGATTCTAGTTAGAAATGTGTCCCCTAGAAAATTTTAATATTTCACTTTGTAGTACTCATCCAGTATATATTACATACAACTTTGAATACCATACGTATGCAGACCTGTGAAAACCATACTGTTTTTTTTTTCAAGGTTTAACCCTTTTCCTAAAAATCACATTATTTTACATTACTGCAAAAATGTTTTCAATATCATTCTTGAACTTGTTAGATTTTTTGCCCAACATTTTAGGCAGCCATTGGTTTCCACTTACAATATAAATAAACAAGTAGAAATTCTTATGAGCATCACTTGACTAAGCTGCACACACATACAGTGCAACAAAATGTAACAAAAAACAAACAAACATGGTGCTCACTGATGGGTTACATATCTCAATCAAGTTTCAAGCGTCTGTAAGTTGACTTTCATTGTGCACTGAATTGAAAGGAGTTGCTGCCAAAAATACATTAAATTTTTTAAAACAAACTCTATGATTTATAAGATGGTCAACAGTAATGTAAATTGGAATTAAATATTGATATAAAAAAATCAATCTGTACTGTATGCGAACATCCTGATTTAGCAAGAAATGAAGCTCATACCTCTAACTTAACCTCTCTAACCACTCACTAATCACTCTAAATGGATTAAAAAAAATTTTAAAGAGTTACAATTGATGAAAATTATTTCCGTACATTAATGACCTATACTAAAATTACACTTTTAATTAAACCTGCACTCAAAATAGAGTGCACTCTACATTCAGCATGAGTGTAATGACTAAAATGACCAACTCTGATTAATTGGACGTTATAGCAGGAAGTGACAGGAGATAAACTTAGTAAGCTTTGGTTGAGCCGGATGTCAACAAAAATGTCATAGAAAACAAGAAAAACAGTAGCTTCATAGCTCGCCAGTGCCAGCATTTTTGCTCACTGTGTCCACTTTGCCTTTGAGGTTGCTGTATTACAATAATACCACATATTATTAACCCACTGACATCATTACTAGAGAACATCCAAAATGTAATTGATTTTAAAAACAGTGTAAATAGCTGTAATGGTGGCAAACATGTAGACATTTCCTCATGTCAATTTTGCATTTTCCCAATCACAATTCCCTTTGAGGAAAGTGATGTAAACATCTTTATGCTTACATCTCTGCCTCTTTTCAGATCTTTTCAGACCATTTTCTTCTTACTTCTGTCAATGTCTTTACAAGAAAATCATGGAGAAAGTCAAAGAGGTAAGAACAGTTATATAATGTGGCATTGCACAAGGATTTGTCTCAGCTGACTGAGGACAAGACTCACTGTTCCTTCTTTCAACATTAGCATAATCTCCTGAGATCCATCTGACCCAATGCAGTGCCCTCTCATCTATAGAACAGTTCTGAGAAATGACTGTGTGCTTTGACGGTTCAGATTATTGAGCATGTCAATTGGTATTTTTCTCGCTCTAATGTATGGTAGATGGTGCTTAAAATAAATGTGTTTCAAACCTGACAATAATGGAGCCATTCACACCAAGCCCACTGATCTACCCTACCCCTCTCTCTCCTTCTCTGTGATTGTGAAACAAAAATGTCAAAATTTTGATAATACTTGACCTCATTTACATATGGTGTACCTTGATACGAGACACAGACTGTCTTCCCAGCATTTAAATTTCTTAAGTGTACTGGGTGGCACCAGACCTCTGCAAGCTGCTTTGTCTTTCCCACCATATGGCATCTTGACAGTGTTTTCCTCACTAATTAGTCTTTAACACATATGCCAAGTCCAAATGACTGTAATGTCAGGGATGCACTGAGGATCCTTGTTGCATCAGAAATGAGTTGCTATATATTAACAAAGGAAAACATTTAGCTTTAGTTGCAGGTACTGCACAAATATTGACCAATTTTAGTTTACATCTGAATCCTTATACCATGGGCAGTAACTCTAATTGAATTCCAGGAATCAGTGAAAGCTGTTTGTGATAGATATAAGCCAGCACCTTCAAAGATCTGTGCTACTGGTGCCAAAGATCCTTTAAGAAAGATGGTCTCCTTTTGGCAGACCGCACAACTCTGCAGAGTTGCAGAACGGCAGAGACACACAGTGCATACTTGAGTTAATTTCACTTATTCCAAGAACATACTGTGTATTAAGTCATATATTTTTACGACTGTTGTATATATGTAAAGCAACAAGTCCTTCAAACTAAACGACAAAATATGTTGTTTCTGATTTGATGTCCCTGGAGTGGCTTGGTTCAGGAGGTAGAGCATTCCTTCTGGTATTCCCAGGATTGATGGTTTGATCCCCGACTCCTCCTGTCCACATGTCAAACTGCCCTTAACTAAGACACAACCCCACATTACTCCCAATGGCCAGGCCAGGGTCTTGGATGGCAGCACTTGTGAATGGGTAAATGAGAGGCAAATTGTAAAGCGCTTTGTCCACTAAGGTAGAAAAGGGCAGTCAATTTACTATTTACCATTTCCCAGCAGGATGTGTTCCAAATTACAGTTAAAAAAAGTATTCACATGACCATTGGCTCATCTGCCACCACCATGCTTAAGGTTTGGTTAGATGTATGCACAAAAGTACTTGGTTAAGGTTAGGAAATAATTGTGGTCATGGTTAAAAGAAACCAGCATTGACTATCAGTAGGAAATGAAATATGTTTTTTTGTCGGCCCATTCATCCATCTCAGCAGATTTTGTGGTACTCATAACAATGTCACACCACATGCGCCTTTGTTCCAAACAACAAATGCTTTTTCCTTGTGAGGACAGTCTCATATAAAGTGATCACTATGTTAAAGATTAAGTGGTTCTTTAATTCCAGGAAAAGGACAGGTAATACTGTACATATATATATATATATATATATATATATATATATATATATATATAATGTTCTGCTTTTAAGTAACTTAAAATGAAATATGTGTTGTTCTCAGGCAAAATCTAAACTTTGTATGATACTGTAAGGAAACACCTTCTTACATTCTTACATAGCCTTTTTATTGCTTTAATGATAATAGTTGTGAACATATACCGCATTTGTGTGATGCAATGTTTAAACTGCAAGTGAACTGTTCTCTTGGACATTGCATGGTGTCTGTATTTCCTTTCCCTTTGTGGGAGCAAGAATAGCTGTGCAACAGAGGGACGTACTGACATGAGTGGACTTCACTGTAAAATGCAGTTGGAGTCAATCCTTGAACGGGGTGCTAATGTGAGTGTGAGTGTGAGTTTTCCTCAAAAGATATTCACAAAACAGTGCTTAGATTGCTTCTCATTTTGAGTCTCATTTTCTCCGCACCACATTATGCAGCTTTGTCTTATTGTTCTCCATGTTGCACTTTCCAGTACTTGAAAATTGTCTGAGCACTCACATGCTCAGCAGCAAATTGCTGAAATGGAGATCTCCTTCCTGTCAAAAGCAGTCTTTTACACCAAATCCTTTAGAATAAAATTAACATAATGGTCATGTTAGGGAAGAGCACAGGCTTACCAGACTCGTGTCACAGTCGCAAAATATCCAGTGTTAACTGATTGGTTGTTAAGGGTGTCTTGGTGTAGTTTTCTCAGCCTGAGATGAGTGGCGCAATCTTGCATGTTGACTGACCTGGATAAGGCAGCTTTCAATACAGATATCTCACTCTTGACTCTGGTAGAATCACGTATTCGAGATAGTAACCAACTGTTAACCCCAAGAAAATATCATGCTGAAGCCAAGCTTATCACTTTTGTTTTAAGACCATCTGTATGCTAACAAATGAGTAATTGGGGATACTGTCATACTCAGGAGTTTTATCTAAAGCAACAACACATATTTTAATTTAATTATTTTTTTTCACTAGAATAGACCAATATTTCAATGGACATGAGGCTTTCAAACAAAACAGAATGCAGTGCTGATACTGATCGAAACTATCAGGTGGAAAAAGGTACATCATTAATATGTCTCGTGGCTACTGGTTGGATGTTTACACTGCACATGAACTTGATCTTAGCCAAACCCTTAACCCGAAGCTGATCCATAAATTCAGATCCAAATATTAATGTCGGTAAAAAACTTTAGTGACACATTAAGTTATGCAAAGTACTGTAAAATGTGACCACATTTTTAATTTGTTTGTTTAATTAGTTTGTTTCATAAAGAAAGATATGAAATAATTAGATTGTGGATGAAAAAAAAGAAAAAAAGCATATTGTGTCTTAAAGAAATCAATGTGTATGTGTGAGTCTGTGTGCATGTGAGTTTTAGAGAAAGAAATACTGTGTGGACAGTCTTAATTAATTACATTTGCCTCTATCACTCCGTACTTTTCTGCAAAGCTAAACAACACTCAATAAAAAAAATCTTAATCCGTTCATAAAGAACCTGTGGAGCGATGACATCAAGATACACACACTTAATGCATGTGGTTACTAATATGACATTCAGTGGCTGTGGTTATATGCTGCTACTACAGTTTTACAGTTACAGTGTGTTTAAAGTTAATTAGTGTTTTAGGGCAGGTTAATTATTTCAACTCTGGGCTATTTTTACCTGCTCTTCAGTATTCACTCCCTTCACTTTTAGACTTTATTTCATGACTTATGACCAAGCCACGTTAGAGTATGTGTCAGCTCGTTTTTCTGTTTTTGTTTGTTTGTTTTGCTCTTTTTTTCCCATCTTGGCTGCTGAGAAACGTGACGTCATATCGTACCTAGAGGACATTTACTTATACTTATTTACTTATTTACTGTATGAGCAAAAAATAAACAAAACTCTCTGTCAGTGTGCACCTGTGTCCAGGACTCCAATTGTCTCAGTGTTGGGAAGTCATAGTCTATCTTCAGGTCTATTGTCCATAAACTCCCCTCCACTTGCAACACACCTGCATATAAAATATTTTACACCAAGCCTCTTGTATAAATAAATTGCTTAAAATCTATCTTAGCTGAGCAATTGAGTTCTTGACTGATGGTGATGGTGAAAAAAAATGATGATGTCAGTCCGAGGCCATGGATGGCAGCCTTGGTGTTGCATCGCTACATATCATCTTCATCATTGTTAAATATTAATCTAAGCACCCTGTACATGCTGTACATAGACGTGTAAATATGCATATAATGTACATATACACCTACTTCTTGTATGTAAAGTAATCCATTACATAAATCATTCAATATTTGTTCCAGCACTCTTTGCACTCTCCAGCCTCACACTATTGTATTCTTGTTTACAATTTACAGAACACTTGACTTGTATACAGACATTGTATGCTGTTGTTCATTGTTGCTTTTTATATACATTTATTTCAAAGCACATTGAGAGCAATGAAAAAGCAGAGTCAGATTCCTTGTATGTGCACACATACTTGGCTAATAAAGCTTATTATGATTATGATTATGATTCACATTGTGATGAGTGTTCATGGTGTGTAAATATTTCACAGAGAGGTTGTGATTTATTTGGGAGTAGCCTCAGGAAAAGATTGAAACAAACAGATTTGTTAAATGATTTGGAAGTAATAATAGGCCTGTGTGAAGAGCACGGGGTGATGTGGCCTTCCTGGGTGAACTTTTGCTATAAAGCTTCATTATCGTTGGGGTCACTGAGCAGATAAATTAGAAAAGGCACATAGTGTACACACGTCTGTGCAACTTTTCTCACTGGAACAGCAGATCTGTATTTAGTGGTACACAATTCTACTGAGGGCTTGTTTATGTGAGCTCATCATGAGGCTCATGAGTCAGATTGGCCCTTCATAACTAAAAGGATTATTCTGTTGCATTACAACTTGCATTTAGTCATCATTGCTACAATGAACTCTGACGAGGCAAGAGATTGTAATCAAGCCAAAAGTTTAGCCAGACAATTTTACTAATGTTAGCTCTGTAGGTCAAAGTTAAACCATGAAGTCAGACTGTGCATGGACTGTGATTAATAATTACAGCATCTAAGGCTGATACCATGTAGCTTCAGCATCCCAGTTCAATTCCAACTTCGTGACTTGACTAGATTAATCTTTGTTTTCGACAACAGCACTGTCTCATCTGTGGTTTGCCTTGCTATCAGGTAGCTGTGAGTAAACTGAACAAGCAAAGGAAAGGAGTAACTTACATTAATCAGTGCTGACAAGATTGCTTCCTTCCTGTGTTTGACCAAACATACTACCACCTAGAACAGAAGACAATTCAACCAGTGGACCACCCAGCCGCTGTTGTTTTTGACCACATCACATGCAAACAGTGATGCCGGGAAGGGACTTACAGGCTAAAAGAAGAGCTTTAGAGTTAGAAGAAAGAAGAAAAAGAAATGGCGTAGAAGAAACACATCTGCCATCAGTTCGGCTCTTACACATGCCCTATCTGTAATGACACTCATGGTTCCCAGACTGTACTGTGCAGTAATCGAAATCTCACTTTGAAGAGAGGCAGGTGGAAGGGTTAGAAAGGGAGTGTGAGATAGACATGACTGAAAAGACCAGGAGTCCAAAGAGGGATTGTTTATTGACCATACATGTGAGTGACAACTTTATGTTACTGTAAAGCCCACTAAGTGAATGTTTAAAAACAGTATCGGTTACATACAGTAGCAGTAAAGTAAGTCATAAAAACAACTTTTCATTTTGAGGTCCGACATGTTTAAAGATTCTGACCATCATTGTGTCTCTTCTCTACACTTTGAATCTATTTAAACAGCCTTGTATAAAGCACACGGTATTCATCCATTCATAAGACTCATATCTAATAATACCTTGCCTTAAAACCGACAAAGTCTAAAATATATTCTGGAACCAAGTTGTGTGACTTTTCTTATAAGAAAGTCAGATCGGCCCATCATAACTAAAAGGATTATTCTGTTGCATCACAACTTGGATTTAGTCATCATCGCTACAAATTAACTGTGATGAGATTGTAATCAAGCCACAAGTTTAGCCAGACAATTTACTGATGTTAGCTCTGTAGGTCAAAGTTAAACCATGAAGTCCGACTGTGCATGGACTGTGATTAATAATTACAGCATCTAAGACTGATACCATGCAGCTTCAACATCCCCATTTCAATTCCAACTGGGGACCCTTGTTGCATGATGTAACTCTCTCTTTCCTGTCTGCATCGGCACTGTAAAACTGTAAAACAACTAAATTAAAAAAACAAAATAATACAGGGTGACTTTACCCATATTGTTTATGTTTATTAGTAAAAAAGCCATTTACAGTGTTAAAATACTTTTAAAACACAATCTCTTATGCACTGTTACTGATCACACCGAAACATATGATGATATTGAAAACATGCAGTAGTTTTCAGTCCAGTAGGTCATCATGTATAAAAAAAAAATTAAAAAAACAGAGTGACAGTGTTTCAACATAGGCACAATACCGTACATATGGATGAGGCCTTACACACACTTGAGTGTAACCTTTAGGATATGGCCATCCTGAATCTGTAATTTGTCCCCTAACACTTCTGGCAAGGTTGCATCCATGTGGTCAGGTGTGCAGGGGCTTGACCGGTCGATGTTGAGCTTCCTTGCACACTAAGGAGTCTGGCACTCAGGTCAGTGGTAATGGCCACAGCCAGATGGTACCTATCCACTGGGGACGAAGGACACAGACATGCTGGTCACAGTTTAACTTTGGAGGTTGCATATTCCAGCATTATTTAATGCTTGATTACATGCATCATTTATCACAATTATGTCTTGATAAAAGTTTGATGCAAAACACAGCAGAGGCATGCTGAATATTCAAACTTTGCCCTCTCCTGTCTAATCAACCCCAAAGAGAGGAGCGAGGGAGAGGAAAGAGAAAGACGGAAAGAGAGAATTTAACAGCAGCGAATAACACTTTGATAAAATAAACATTTTGTTTTTCAAAGTAGAGCAAGATTAAGTACACACTGAAAATGAAACAAGTCATAAGGTTAAGAGAACAAAGGTTTAAAGAAGATGAATATCTTAACAAACTTCAGTGATGTTGCATCTCCTACAAATAGATTATTATTGTTTATATCTTAGTTGTAGGGCAATAGCATTGCTCTGCTGCTGACGTAGGAAAAAATAGTTCTACAATAAAACTAAGCTACTACTAAATTACATTGTGGTCCAAACAGTATTATGCTAAACATGACTGCAGCCCAAGCAGTTAGAAAATTTCCTTCCCTTAAGAATAATTAGTATTTTTCTCCAAATCTCATGTTTGAATTTACAGTAGAATCTGTTACCAGGGATGCATTTTATAATTTTTGTGGCCTTTTGCCTTTATCGGACAGTTTTGACAGAGTGACAGGAAACATGAGGACAGAGACTGAGGGAGATGGGACAAAGGTCTCCAGTTGCACTCAAACAGGAAACGTTGGGATTTTAATGGTATGCATCTGATGTCGATGGTTCACCAGGAATCCCAGGAATAGGTTTCAGACTGACAGTGAATTAAAGATTTTGACACAGAAGTGACAACTTAGGAGAAGTAATACATAAAAGGTTGACACTAAGGGGTCAGGTTTACTAAGCCTTCTGCGCCTCATTTCAGTGTGAGATATTTGTGTTATTTATCAAAGAGACACACCAGCCTGGGAGATCACTTTGCCCGTCTTGTGTAGTGTACCGTGTGTATGATCAGTAAAGTGCTCTTCAGATTTATGTGGAAATTTTGCCTGCTTGTTAAAGAGCAGGTGCAAATTAGCACTGTTTTATTAAAAGCTGGTTGAAATGGTCTGAAGAGAAAATATATCTGAATTCTAGAGTCTCAATACAGGCAGACAAAGGGTGTGCACAACACTGAGCCTCAGTGAATTACTTCAGAACAAAAAAAAATTCAGCTTCTAATGAAGAAAAAGGGTGATGTAGCCAAAAAGTAAATGGACAAAATGTCTGACCATTTAAAACATCAAACAAAGAGGGGGCATTTAATGAACTGCTAATGCACAATGCTGATTGCATTCTTTTGATGAAACATCTACACCTGTGCATTAGGCTATTATTATTTTGGGATTTTAGTCAGCTGCCAACTACAGACGGGTGACAAATTAAAGGAAAAGCCTGAATAAATGAGCGGAGAAACATAATGAATGCACGTGCTTCCACACAGGTGCACTGCATGGTACAATTAAGCTATTAACATCCAATCGTGCTCTGTGGCATGTATAAAAATCCTGAGCAGGCCCAGTTGATTCAGATTTTGTATCAAAATGGCAAGAGGAAAAGATCTAAGTGACTTTGAAAGAGGGTTCATTGTTGGGGCACGGATGGCAGGAGCTTCAGTCACACTGGCTAGTGTTTCAATAGGAACAGTGACTAAAGTGGCATCTGCATTTAGATCTATGAGAAAGACATCAGTAAATAGGGTTGGAAATTGTGGTCGACAGCGCACATTTGATGACGGTGATGCTCGTGCATTAGTGCGATATGTAAGGAAAAACAGAAAAGCAACCCTTAGAGGGAAGGGTCACTGCAAATCAATACAAAGTTGTTCTGAGTGATCACCTTTATCCTTTGATGAAACATTTCTATGCTGATGGGAGTGGTCTCTTCCAGGATGACAATACCCCCGTCCACAGGGCACGAGGGGTCACTGAATGGTTTAGTGAGTATTACAATGATGTGAATCATATGCTATGGCCTTCACAGTCACCAGATCTCAACCCAATTGAACACCTATGGGAGATTTTTGACCGACATGTTAGACAGTGCTCTCCACCACCATCATCAAAACACCAAATGAGGGAATATCTTTTGGAAAAATGGTGTTCACCCCTCCAGTAGAGTTGAGAGACTTGTAGAATCAATACCAAGGCGCACTGAAGCTGTTCTGGAGGCACGTGGTAGCCCAACATCTTACTAAGACACTTTAGGTTGGTTTTTCCTTTAATTTGTCATCAGTCTGTATATTCTCTCCATTCCGAACGGTCTATGTGTGCTGCTATCTCTTTAATCAGTGAGTGTTTATGGCTTCAAGCTGCAAAAATTCTGGCACTGAAATGCAGTGTGTTTTGTAAGCATTGCCTGTCACTGACAGTTAAATTAGCTTAGCATTAGCCTAAAATGTTGTCTTGTATGCAGAGTCTAACGCAAACTGCACCTTTTTATGTACTGTAAGGTAAATATGGCCATGAGATTCTGAGAGCGAAGCCTATTTAATGACAGCAAGGCTTTAGCTTGCTACACCTTGACCTTCCACCTCTTGAGCTAAACTGAAAACAATAAATCCTCCGAAGGTGAGCACCTCTCCTGAAAGGTACAGTAAATGAAAATCATAACGATTTTTAATACACTTTACCTGCAGATTGAACACTCTCCTCCTTGCTTCTCTTTTAATATATAGCGCAGGATGTAAGATAATAAACCCAATGGATGTCAAACTGTAAGAATACCAGACTCGGCTTTGCGAGCACCAGGGGACTGATGTGTTTGAGGATGCATCCACATTTTTGATTGGATTATGTAAAATAAAAATTGAATTCTAAATCCATTTGACTGAGACTCTGTGAAGGCTGTCCAGGGACGGAGACATCATTATGAATATTAATTGTTAATAATTATCCTTCTCCTCAGGGTAACTCGTATTTCAGGACAGTGGAAGTTGATTTAGAGAGAAAAAAAAGGAAATGATGGAGATAGAGAGACAGACGGAGAGCACAGAGAATAAGCGAGAGGGGAGAAGTGCATCAGTATCTTTACTGACACCCGCACATTTCCTTTAACTTGTCATGAAAACTCTCTGTTGTATATGTTGCTTAGTGACTTGAGGCATTAACATGAAATCCAGATTAGCGTCAGACCATCTGCTTTTGAATATTTGTATGAACTCAGAGGATTTCATTTAATACCAACACTGTGAAACAAAGTGCCGAGAATTTTCTGAACATTTTGTAAGCCCAGCTGTCTATATTGAAACTCTAAGGACACTTTTCTTCTTCACACCATTCATTTCAGTTTTTGCAAGGTTGATGATTGAATCAACCTTTGTCACTTTGAGACTGTTGTCTGAATGTGTGTACTTTAATGTATGTGGTGCAGATTGTTACAAGGATTCAGATTTTGTTCAATTTTATTCTTACATTATTTGGATTTTAAACTAACATGCTAAGTTGTACAAAAATGTAATTGTACTAAAACTGTCAAATATCTAAAGCACACTTGTATATTGATCATTTTATTTTCAATTTAGCATGGAAACTGGCAGAAAATACCAAAGAATAGCCACTTTATTATTGCAATAAAATTACTGATGAGATTTAATGTGATATAAAATGAAATAAAACAAAACCTGTCACCATAGAGTAGCTGTAATTGTATGCTCAGCAACTCAGAATGTCTTGGTTTGTCTCAGTTTGAATTTCCATGCAATCATCTTCAAGTAAGACTCACGATGTTGCAATAGTGAGGAAACTTGAACAATCAACCTCATTTCCTGTCGGCCATCACTGTAAAAGCCTCAATAATGCCAAGCAGACTCCTAACAAGAGTACAGTCTTCTACAAGTCAAATGATCTCACTTGACTGTTTCCAGGAAATTGTTTCCCGCATCGTCTTCAATCACCAGAGTGCAGAGCAGATGAACATTATCGGGGGAAAGAACTGACAGGCATTTATCTAGTCTGAATAGCAGCTCTCTGAGATCTCACTGTGGACTACAGAACACGCTCGAGAAGTCACTCTGAGCTGGTGAGAGTTTCTGGGATTATGTCAAACACTTTATGAATTCCTGAATCAGTCAACAACTTTTGGAAATTCTTTTAGCATTACTATTTCCTGCCATTATTCTAATTATTTGTCTTTTCTGCATTTTTTGTATACTTTCGGAGAATATGAACAAGCTGATACCAAAATATGTACACATATTGTTATTCATTTACCAGTGTTAATTAAAATGCATGCTTTTTGTGTCCTTCATGCAGCACATTGTTAGGAAATCATTTTGTCATGTTGAGATTATTCTGTCACATTAAAATGGATGTTGTGTTCCTTCGGTCCCATTTCAGTGCTTGAGCTAAAGGAAAAGGCCACCTTTTTAGTAAGAAATATAAACATCTTAGTTAATTCATTTAAAATATATTGTATGAATGTTTATAAAAGTACATTCAAATGGTTAAGTTTATGGTGCAGCTATTGTGCATCACTGCAAAGAAGTTTGATTCCTGTTAGCCGTACCTGCTTGATCTTAAGGACCCTCTTGAAAACAAGTTGGTTCATCTCAAGGGGTTTATTCTTGTATGTCCTTGTTTGTATATAATCTTGCCTCAAACCTCAAATCAGTGACATAACCAAAGGTGCAGTAAAATGCTGACCTTGGAAGTTTTAACTCCTTATATTTTGCAAAAGCTGATCATGGTACATGATTAGCTGAGCACGTAAATGCAAATTTTTAGGTGCAGCTCAGTGAAAGAGAGTGCTCAAGCCTACAGTGCCTGTTAAAGGTCAAAGCAAAATGCTACCACAGTTTGACTAATCAAAATTCAACACATAATCAGAGACACTTTAGTCACTCATAAATATATGTGATAACATAAAGCTGGAAAGCAGACTCATGAATAAACAAAGTAAATAATAAATATGCAATATTCTAAATTTAACTGGAGAAAAAAAAAGATAATAAAATTGACAAAATGTCAATTGATAGCATTATTACAGCTTACAAATTAATAGAGGATAGTTAAGGCCACAAAAAGAACACACCTAGAGCATGTCCACCTTGGAGGGAATTTATTTTCTTGTAAAAGTGCATTTTAACCTTTAGCAGGGGCTTAATTACTCATAAAAGGTACAGAAAAGAAACGCTATTATAAACTGTCAAGTCAGCCAGGGAAAACCACCTACATAATGTAAATGCCCTTTGCTTGCCTTACATGTTCCCAAACACCAAAACAGCAAAATATATTAGCTATGGAACAGTCTGGCCGTCATGGTGTGTGGGCCAGGCAGAGGTCAGTCAGTCCGGTGGGTATTTTCCACTACACCCTCTCCTGCAGTATGGGACAGTTTTTAATGAAAATGACCTGCAGATACTCCAATGCACAAATGCACACAAGGTACCAATTTCTTTATTCAGGTGGCTTTCCAAATCTGCCATCAACAAAACGAAATGAGAGGAATTGATCATGCAAGAATCAGCTTATGGTCTCATCTGAAGTTTTGATAGCTTAGTTGGTTGACAAGCATGTTTGCTTATCGTTATTTTCTCTTCTACATAGATTTTTTTTTTTTTTGCATTTAAGTGCAACCAAGAAATTGACATTTATGTAAGACTTTGGGATACATTCTAACAAATCTCTCTATAAACTGAAAACAGCCTATGTTTCTGTGCATTTCTGAGCAGGAAGTGATGTGATTTTATTATAGGGTGGAGAAATGATTGTAGGGTGGAGTCTGGTTGGGTGCAGAAAGTGTACCTACTTGTGCCTACTACACCAGGTATTGTGTTCCACCTCCTGACAACACTCAATGTCAGTTTCCTTACTGTGGCAGTCTTTCTCTAACCTTAATTCATTTTAGTTGCCTAAAAAAATCACATCATATCGTAACCATTGTGGCAGGAGATCGGAAAACACTCCTAGTGATCTTTTTTTGAAACATTCATATGGGTTTGCCATTTGGGTATGATGACTTATTGATCTTTTAACCACATTTAACTGTTTGAGTTTGCCATTTTAGATCTGTACTCCAAAGTATTCAATCTTTGGGTTTTCAGTATTTCATTTTGTTTCATTATTTATGAAACATGACCAAATTATGATTGAAAATGGATTGTGCAGTTAAGGGTTAGAAATATTAAGGAAGAAACACATGAATGACCAAGAAGTGCAGATTCTGAACAAACCGCTCACAGATAAAGGCAAACAGACAATCCTCTGTGTGCACACTGAGTAGTCCAAGCGTGACTTGGAACACCTCAAACATGCACAACTACATAAGACCTGCCTGAAATGGGCCGCTAGTAATTTCATCATATTCCACACTGCCTTTTGACAGCCCTTTTTCAATGCCTTCCAGGGACTCCCTTCAGTGCCAAGAGATTTCAGTCAACACCACAGGGGACGGGATGCTTTCCCCAATAGCAAATTATTAGACCACAACCTCCATCATGGTGTGTGAAGTAGCTGAATGGAGGGGAAGTGACTATTTCTGATCAAAGAAGATCTTACTGAGACCAGCTCCTGATGCTCCCTTGTCTCAGTCCTTTTTCTCTCTCAGTAATTTGTTTGTTTGTTTTTCTTTGTGTATTTTTCAGAGCTGATTCTGTGATTAATCCAGAGTGGCATGAGAGCCAGAGCTTAAGTATATGAATTATTCATATTATTATCAACTTACTAATTTCATGATATCTGGAGCCTCTTTCATAAAACATGGAGCGAAAATTTGGTTCTGCCTCCCAAAAGGTTTACCAAACAGCAAAATGAGCCTGCGGCAAGTTATAGGTGGGGACAAAATTGAGGTTTAAGTGCTGATTTCGTTTAGAGAACTGTCCACAGATATATATATATAAACAGGTTATCCCAAATGTATTTAATTTGAATAGAGCACACTCTAAGTATCATCTAGTTAGAGACTGTGGATTTCTCACAGTAACTGCAACCACAATTAAAATAAAGCTGCATCATGATCCTCTGAATGTGTCATGTATTTAATTGGCCATCTTTGTTTTACACAAGAAAACAATGCAGAAAAACACAAAAAAAGACACTCTCCTGCCACCAGCGTGTCACTTCACCATCAAATAACATTCCCAAGTCAGAGTTCCATCAACTCACACAAAGAGTTTTGTACTTAATTCTCTGAATCTATGTCAAATGAGTGGGGCACACAAAAAAACGAAGGACCTTGGGAGAATTATAGACTACAATAATTAGAACATGTTTTATCGTTTGGAGGATCTTCCACCACCCATGCATCTCACCTCCACAGTGCTTCAGTTCTGACCTTGAACTAAAAACTGTCTTTATAGGAGAAACTTCCACAGAAATTAGAGTTTTGAATCAATAAATTTAAACTTCTAACCTCTTTACCTAATTATCTCTCTTTGCTACAGTATTTCTACTCAAGCTGTGCATCAAGGCTATCTGAGTGCTTTCTTAGTACCAATAGTTTTGTTAAATGTTTTCAATTCCCATTGACATTGTCTACGAGTTATGAACATATGAGTTTTAAGGGTTTTACATGAGCTGTCTCTGTGTTGACACAAAGACATAGCCTCTATAAAATTTTCAAGTTAAGAATTAAATTATACAATAGCTTTGAACACTTCACTTATTTTACGGGTTTTTGACTCAGTATATTTAGTTTTCTCTTGTAAGGACAAGCTAGGCTACTCAGTGTCATCATCTGACACACAAAAAAACTGGCCTGTATATTGAAATCTTTTTAAATTGTCACTGCATGAGGTGTATTTGGACCATTTGTTTAATTATTTATTGTAAACCATTTATCATTTTATACATGTTAGAAGTGACTCTAAATTGGTTGGGCAGTCAAAAAAAGGAACCATCCAACAATAGGGATAAGCTTCACAAATCTCTACTGCTGCTGCATGCTGTAGAATATTCTTTGTTGTTTGTTTCTTATTATAAAGCCTGTAGAGAGCACAATATACACATTTCACATCTCGGATTTGTAGCTGTGACACCAGAAGCTGCTCCTCTGTGGTGACATGACTTGTCGCCATGAACCTCAACCCAGTTTCTATGCTGATGACACCCATCTGTTTCCATTTTCAAAGAACAAACGAATCACTCAAGCTTAGAGGAGCAGGAATATGTGGAGTTGTGATAAAAAGCCTTGATTAGTTACACCGCTTGCTTATGACCATTACACGAAAAGAAACCGAAAGAATAAACTCTCTGAACACAAATATGAATTTAAAAAAAGCAAAATGTATACTGCCCAATGGCAAAGTATTTTAAGGAGGAATGCAGTGATTGTTTATCAAGAACTGAGGGTTTGGAATGGGTCAAGGCATCTATTGGGGTGGAAATTGTTTGTGCACACTCCTCCAGAGAGCCAGAGAGAAACTTTTTGGACATTTTGGCGAAGCAATCTCTGAATGATACTCATTGGCGCCTACATGTTGTCCCAGTTACCCAATTAGGACGCACCCTTAAATTAATCTACAAAAGGGTCAGGCCAGGTATTAATTTTCATTTGAAACCCTGATGAAGAAACCAGTCGTTTTTACTAATAACTCAAAACTCCACTTACCTCTGCTCCTCTACAAGCGAGTGCCTGAAGTTTGCTCTTTTGCACACCTTTGAATAATCAATACATTGCTGTTTGCAGCATCACATCATCTCCATAGCCAACAAGGGGATTCTTGCAGAGCAGACACAATGTAACTCATCTTATCACTGATATATTTCAAAATTAATATTGTCTCAGAAATGCATGCAAAAACTGTGCTCTGACAGGGGATTACCCTCGAGTAGCGAGGCTAATAGAAGTGTCTGAACCCACTACTCGCTAACATTCTCAGGAGTAGTGTAAACAGCAACTTAAATGGGATTTTAAAATGCTAATTGCAAGGATCTATCTAGCAATGAGCTGATGCGTTGCTTGATGTTTTACCAGTGTAAATAGCACCTAAGGCTGGACAGTTTGCACATTTTTCATCAGTACTTGTGGTAGAAGGATATAAAAAGCTGAATTTAATTTTTTCGTTTTCTATGCCTCAAGTAGCCACCCGATAGTATAATAAATCAATAGTACTTCCATGAATACTAATTGTGGTTGCAGGGATAGTTGGTCTAGCCGATAGGTGGGAATTTGATCAGTTCTGTAAAACCAGCCAGCCGAGGCCTCTGCCTCTCCTGCCATGCCCCACAGAGGCTGACTGCTACCCCTTTGAAGTTGAGGTGCAAAATCAATTGAACACGTCTGGGAGTAAATGAACTTGTTTGGAGCTTAATTTCCAACAGCTGAAGGCTTTCTACCAAGTTATTTATGAGAACAGGTGGGCCATTCTCTTTCCTCTTTTTAAGGATATGTATTTCATGGCTGGGCATTGGAGGAATCCTTTTGCCTCTCTAGAATCATGAAAATTTAAAATAAATCACTAAATCTGTTTGCCTGTTTGTCTCTTCTTCAGGCCAGATATTCTGCACATTGACAAGGAATCAAAATCAAAATAGAAATGTTATTCTAAGGAACAGGTGAGGCTTTTAGCAGCTAAACAAGCCTACTTGCTGCCACTTCAACCCTTTAATTATTTTTGTGCTTCTAATGGAGACCCAACTGATGTCCCAATCTGACATTGTATGCTCAGGTCAACTGGCTTGCTCTATCCACACTAACTACTTGATTATTTTTACCTATAGCACCACCCCAAGTGTTCATCATCATTTTTCCTACTATGTGTTAAGACATTTCTACTCAGAAATCAGAAGGAGTTTTTAACTAATTTTTAAAGTCCTTTTAAGATTACCAGTCAATTAAGCAAACTGCTTTGGACTTATTCTAGAATTCTTTAAAAATTAAAGTACATACTTGGATCTCCTGTCTTAGTTTTCTACAAGCAATCATTTATGCTTTTTATGCCATCTATGCTTGTTTTATCCTTGATGTGGTTTTTGATCAAAGCCAGACATCTACTGGATTGCTGCCCTTGGGGCACTCACAGTGAATTCTGATTTCAAACATGAACATTAAAATACAAAATAACTCTAACCTTTTACATTATTTTAGATGTTCAGTGTAGTTCTCTCTGAAAAAGAAAATGCAATTATAGGACTACATTAACATGACATTAAAATACATATGTACAGTATATGCATCTACTGTACTTATACAAGCATTTATTCATGTATACGTATGACTTTCTATAAATCTGAAAAAGAAAAGCTACAGTTATCCATTTAAAGCAAATAACAATTTAATTTAATTCAAAATTAAAAAAACATTACACCTTATTTTAAATGGTGACATTACAGTCATTTTTATTACCAGAGATGTATCACCTTATTTACCTCATTACCTCTACCTTCATTATTGCACTTTCAGATTTCTTTAACATGCCAAGAAAGAACTTTTATTTGGCCATAATTACTTACATGCCCTCAGACTTCCTTGTGTAACATTAGACCATCCACACTCTTCTCACACAACCTCAAAAGAGTCGATAATGGACTACTGTTCTTTGACCAGAAAAAGGCAAATGAAACAGCAGCCTGAGAAAAGAGAAATAAAAAAGTAACTTGATTAGGGGAAAAAGGAATCAGTAAGACGGAAGAAAGTCTAAGCTCTTTAACTGGTGCTCCTTTGCATATAAATGAGAGATTAGGCAGAAACTATATCTTACTGCCCGTTAGAATACATATGCCTAATTACAATATATTCATAAAGTGAGAGTGTAATTTCCACAAAGGAGATTACAAACGAAGCACAAGGTCAGGAAAAGCCCTTTCTGTTCTCCGCATACCATTAGGATGATGATGCTGATGCTGCACAGAAAATGACTCATGCTCATTGGTTCTCCTCAGAGATTATGTTTTTCAGACTAAGTGTAAAGATAGGATAAAAGGGAGAGGAGTAAGTATTAATGAGTTATACCTTCATAATGTTAATGAAAACATGCAAAGAAGGGACATAGTTCATTTGAACTTTGAAAACCCATTCCTGTTTGAACAGCAACGGATTACTAACCTTGACTTATCTGAATTATAATGATCTCACAATTTATGAAAATCAACTGTTATGGTAGTCTAATTTTGATTTTTAATTTTCTCCAGTCCTTTAAGATTTATTCCTACCTATAATTTTGAAAACTGAAACAATTTCTGACCCTCTCAAATTAAACCCCTCTCAAATTAAATGTCCTTTGAGGACCAAGAAAAAAATAAGCCAGTGACTGCAGATGTTCAGATAATATGTCTCTGGTGCTTGCAATCTTACATGGATGATCAGGCTCCTAATCAAGTCCCTGCATGTTCCACCTACCTACTGTGTTTATGAAAGGCTGAATGCAGGGGATTTACAGTCGAAAGCAGTGGCTTTAAAGCAAGTTTTTGGAGACTCTGAACGGGTCCCTAAACGGTCACCAATAAAATCACTGTCAACTACTGACCATCTGTCAGTAAAATAGTTTTCCTGAAATCCCCTCTGTTGCCTTTAAATGTAAGGGTTGTTTGTAAAGGACGATTCCTCACAATTCCTCAAGCTCTATAATCTACACTAAAATAAATTTGAACTGTCAAAGTATCTGTGAAAGTTGCTTCACTGCTGCACCACAGTAGCAGTAGTCATACAATTTTAAAGCATATGTCTATAGAAAAAAGTGAGAGGAGCCTTGTACAGATAAATTTTCCATGGTAAAATTGTATCGACACTCCAACAATATACGTATGTGTTACTCATCGTTATTTCAACCTTGTTTCACAAGAGGACAGCATTAATAAAGAAAGGAACCACGTTTCTTGCTGCTCATAGAGACAAATCAATAGCTTGATGTGCATGGTCAGTGAGATGTAAAAATGAGATCTCATTGTCTGTTTTTAATTCAAGTTAGTGGTAGTTCATGTAGCCATGAACTCTGAGTAAATACCTTCCTTTGCAGTCCCCTTTCTTTATATCTGCGCAGGTGTGTATGCATGCATGTCCGTGTTTGAGCGTGTGAGAGATAGTGAGTGATGAATAGAAATGTGCGCTATATGAGCTATAAACACAAACTGTGAGTTTCTCTACACATCCTAATTGTGTCAAGACAAATATTTGATCAATCCTATGTACTCAGATCATTTTTTTAGGTTGTAATTACAGGTTCTGAACATTATTAACATTAAAACAAGTTTTTCTGCCTTTGTAGGCAAGAAAAGCTGATCATAGTGGGACTATATGTTGTAGGATTAATTAAAATCAGGAAACATGAGCAAAGTGTTATATCAGAATCAGAATCAGCTTTATTGGCTAAGTATGTGTACACATACAAGGAACTTGAATTTGTCTTTTTTTTGTTGCTCTCAATGTTGCACCCAGTTCAAAGAACAATTTTCAGGAAGATAGAAATAGACATACAGCTAAAATCAAGGAAAACAAAGCTCAACAAAGATAGATAAAAATAAACATTTAGCTGTTATGTACATATAAATGGGTGAAAAAAATAGATGTGTTTATAGATATATGTCAAAAGCAACAAAGAACAACAACATACAATGTCTATATACATGTACAAATGTGAAGGGTGCAGGTCTGCAAAGGAGGAAACAAGTACATGCAGAAAACTGAGACATGAATCAATATGTTTTAAAAATACCATTACTTCCTGTCATCTGAAAAGGAAAAACACTATTTCATTCATTTAACTTAGCTACAGTATAACAGTGGGTGCCAAACAAGCTATATGGCAAGATTAGACTTGTATCTAACACACACACACACACACACACACACACACACACACACAGACAAAGCACACTCAGTACATGTAAATACTGTACATCAGAGCAATGACATGCGCACATACAGACACCCTCATGGCAATGATGAACATTTTAGAGTAATCAATCCCATGATTCAATGCCGTGGCTTCCACATGTATTGAATCTTAATTTATCAATCTTCTCCAAATCGAATGTCACTGAGGAAGTCGCTGCAAATTCCTTGTCCAATTATTAGCATGTGAATGACTAAAAGCTCTTATTTCTGGTAATGCTCAACCGCAGTCTTTTCATTAAAATTTTAATGGAAATCGCTTATCTCAGTCCTGTCTTTCAGGTGTTCAAAAGACCTTACGTTAAGTAAAATAATCCCCAAAGCCAGCACAATTACAGCTAATTCCATTTTAATTCAGTCAAAAGGTGACGTGACAGGGAGCATTTCAGAAGTCGGTAGGTGGTATAAAATGAAATTTTGGTTTCAATTATAGGGACTGATCTTGATTAGAGCTCTATAGCTCATAAAGGACTACCTGTATACCATCAAAGTACTTAGTAATGAATAATAATAACAGTAATGAAATATTCTCAGATTCAGTAGTGCTGTTTCAACAACAACATGTAGGTTGCTCTCTGTATGTGTATAAAACATTATGGGATTACTACTTCATTATCATCATTTCAATTTTAACAAGCTTTCTCCATACCACAAGCAATACATTCAAAACCACGCTACTTTTGTATGTGTATTATGACTCCCTTTACCCTTCAGCATTGATCTTTCTTCTAACTCGTGGGGCAAACGCTTTGAAAAACAATTTTATTTACATTTCCATCGCTCTTTCAAGACCATGGACCACGAAAAGACATAATTTAACAAAATTATATTGGAGCTGCATTAAAACTAAAATGACAGAAAAAATAGTAAGTACAGCCCAATTTGTGAGATTGTGGTACAATATTATGCATTTAAAGTTTTTACTGCAAGTTGGATACAACATTCTCTGCTACAAGGATACAGATGTACTTATTTATTAATTCGCTTATTGGCAATGTTCAAGGGTTTGTCAGTTCAATTGGAATCTCTCAAGATCATGGGCACTAGAACATCATTTTCTCCGAGGCTCTCTACTTTAACTTCCAAACCCTATTTAATAAGAATGACGCCAAGAGAGATGTTTGTAATCAAACAACTGTGATTTCAATTGTTATTCCTATTATATAAACTTTGTAACAAATGTGATATTTATTTGATTTTTGGGTTCTTTCTTAGCTTGACTCTGTCCCATTTTTGTTTCATTTGATTGTTACTGTCTATTTGCATGTGTTTTCTCAAGTTGGCCACTGTAATTTTAACTATTTAATCAAGTATAAAAATGTTGATTAATGGAATTACAGTTATATGTTGCATCAGTGTGGTTTGAATTAATCAGTTGTGAAGTAATGGAAATAATTTGAACATTTAGAAAGGTAGCCCATGTGCAAACAGAAAAACAAACTTTAAATTCGTATACTGCTACATACTTGGTTTGAACTTTGTGGTCAGAGGCAATATGAGTACAGTTAATGCTAATTAGTGCATTAAGTAACAACTTTCCAGATGTGGCACACCTCCACAACAATTTATGGATTTAAATGATGATGAATACTGAAACATATTAGTAATATATTCCCAACATGCAGGGTAAAGCTTAAGCACTAGTCTTTAGAAATGTATCTCCACTCATACATTTGGCATAAAATTGTTAATGTACATTCTGGTATTTGCTAAGTCCGGTTTTCAGAGTTGCAGGTTCATTTCAGTGGTCAAAATCTTTCACATACAGTATAAAGAGGAATGTTTAGTAATTAAAACACCTACACAGGGCATCATGTCCACATTTTTGGACTCTTGTGCTTTGCTTGTGTTTTATTCCCTTACTTTCTTGTCAACCATTTTAGTTCCAGGTACAAATACGTTTGGTAAAATGTCCTGACTGTGAGTGCAATCACTCTGCATGCAAACATTTTGTTATAAGCTGTCATACATCACAGGCAAAATAACAACTTATACCATAAGTTGCTTCCCATACCTTAATAACCAGACTTTTGTATCACAATTTTAATGTTTAATCTTACTGGCTCTAGTTGGAACAATGCCTTCTTGTGACTACAGTCTATAATATAATACAATATAGTCTATAATAAATATATATAAATTCAATATGCAATTTAATATGCAAGAAAAACTATTTGGGCATCATAAAAAGAAATTATTCTTTTCAATTTAGAATTATTTCTATATCTATATCTGTTGTTAGCTTTGTTCCAGTAAGGTAACACTGATCAAACCAACAGACAAGAGAAATACATTGTTCTTGACTGCTTCAAAGTACTGAGAGTAGGGTCTCAGTCATTACAAGGTACCACAGAGAAGGCAATAACAGGTGAGAAACAAACTGGTCTGCAACCTCTTCCAACACACTGTATTTAAAGACAGCTGGTGTTGACAAGAATCCTTCTGAGATTGCCTTGGTGGACAGGTATGAGTCCTGTGTCTGTGCCCAGGTTTCTCCTGTCTTGTGTACAGATTTACTACCGACTACAGAGGTTAATCAACAATCCCTCTTTGGCTCTCTCTCTTTCATCTCAGCCCTCTGTTCAGAGCTCAGGCCTCATCTGGAGGGAATATTGGCAGAGTGTTTGTTCCTTGATTGGCTTTGGGGGACCGATCCATACAGATGTGTCTGTTGTGCCCATGTGGATCAGATTTCAGGAGGGGCCAAGACAGACTGAAGCCATCAGATCTTCCTCTAAATGGCCTTTGGGTCCAGGGAATGGCTCTCCCAAAAAGTAGAGCTATCATTGATCCTCACCAAGGCATTAACTCTTGATGAAACAGCCAGGGCTTTCTATCAACGGTTTCATGAACTGTCTGGTTTTAATACTTTTTTCTGATGTAGCAATGGAAGTAGTATTCTTAACAGCAATGGATGCTAGAAAGGACAAGAATGAATCACATACTCTGTTGTAAAGTGTTGTGCAAATAAATGAATAAATGTATTACTTTGTATTTAAATATCACATTAAAAAATGCACATTGATATTATGACCTTTCTAGTCGCACCAGTACCAGTTTAGTACAAATAAAAACAATAAAATGCAAAGACATGACCAGCAAGAGCAGTGAAATATAGCAAAATAATACCACAAAGAACAGAACAAGAAATAGCTGACACAATCAAAGGCAAGACAAAAATATGTTCAGATGGAATCTAGAAGGTTTTTCTGAAATTAACAGTCAGTAATAATGACTTGAAAGCAGTTACCCTTTAGCCTCAGTGTGGTCTGTGTAACGACCAAAATAATTTGTCTTTTGGTGGTTGTGACCCAAGGTTCCTCACAGTATTAAATGGGCACGATAATTCAGACATACCGTATAATCGGGATCATGACCGCTGCAATTGTACACAGTTCAAAGGTGATGAACGATTTCACTGGTAGTCACTGTAAAGAGGCCAATGTCACAGTAGTAGAAGATGCATTTGGTGTTAGAAGATGAGCAGCAGTTTGGACGAACTGGAAATGAGCCATAGAAACTTGGCTGAGGCCTTTAAAACAAAGCATTGCAGTAGTCCAGGCGTGACGATACAACAGCATGAATAATTTTCTCTGTGTCTTGAAATGACAGGGCAAGCTTCGATTTGGCAACAACAACAAAAAAAAACATGATTCAAGAAGCATTTATCCATATGTTTTCAAAATGACTTTTCTTGATTGATGCCTAATCCTTACCATCCGTAAGTACAGTAATGGCATAATTTTATCAAAACAATTATAGGTACAGGTGCAGGTGGTCTGATTTTGAGATTAAAATAATGAATAGTGAAATAAATTGAAAACAAGATTACATAAAACCAGCTATCCAACGTATATATTCATGACAAAGGTTGGTAAAAAAGATCAGGTTTAATAGATAAATTAGTTTAAAAAATGTCTATAAATAATCAAATTAACTAAAATTATGGCTAAAGGGTCTTGAGAGAAAAGTATTTTTTTGTTTTTAAATGAGAAGCTAAAATATAGCCCTCCACCAATTACAATGAGCCCACTAAAACGAGGCCATTAAAAGTCCAGGAAGTAGAGGGAGTCTTAAAAGTCCAAGAAAAACGGGGAAGAACATCCAACACTGAATGTCTTTTGCATCCACCTGGCCGGGGTCACTACCACTGGCCCTCTGTACCTCTCTGTCTTTCTCTATCCGTTGGCTATAGAGGACACCTAGAGGACAACATAGAAACCAACATTGCCCAGCCTACAGTGCCCTATTGCCTGGCCCAACCTCTCCCCTGACAGAGTGCCCTTGAACAAGTGGCTACTCACATATCCAGGCAGAGTCTGCTAGGGGTCTCTGTCATTGTGGCTGCAGCACTCTTGGCTTGACTCGTCTGTTGGCTGGCTGGCTTTCTTCAGTACTTCAGTACGTAGTTGATTCTTATGTTCGCATCGCACTCTCCCCCACATTCTCTCTCTGCCTGTGTTACAACACCTTCCTCCGTGCTGCCCCCTCACTCTGCTCTCGTCTGCTGGTTCTCTTCCATTTCTGGTGCGGTCCTCTCACCCAACCGTGCCATTGGCCCGTAACCACCTCCAGTCTGGCAGGGATTGGCTGTGAAAACTGTCTGTTAAACTCAATGAATCTGACTCTCATAGTTCATGTCCGACAGGCAGAAGCAAAAAACAAAACGAAACACATGAATAAACATAACAAAACATTGGCCTTTGACACGAGACATACTGCTGTTTGCTTCCCTTTTCCCACCGACAGTCAGTGTTGGTTTCTTGGCTGGTTTTGTTTCCTGACTTGAGCTAAATTGTTGTTTTAACTTAAACCACCATATTTTCCTAAACTCAACTGTCATTTTTGCACTTGAAACCAAATCAAGGAAGTACAGTATGGATGTGTTTAATTTCATGTACAATTAACGTACAGTTTAACAAGATTAAGAGTCTACAGCTATGCTAGCAGCTCTTGGAGGTTGTACCTAGGCGCAGCAATGCTTTGAGCTGAATGCCAATGTCAACATGCTAACATGCTCACAATGACAATTCTAACATGCTGATGTTTAGTTGGTAATGTTCACCATGGCCACCATCTTAGTTATGTCCCATACCATTTATACATTTAACATATATAAATGAAAAAAAAAATTCAACAACATATGAAAGAAAATAAATTACAAGTGAATAAATAAACAAAACAAAGACAAGCTATTTTGTTAAGCCTTGTAACAATCAGGGCAATTAGAGCAAAAACCGCAATGGATCAGAGATACTACAGGGCATCCAACCCTGAATATGTGGTCCTCTTATGTGAACTGCCTGATTACAAAGCCATTTAATGGACAAGGGGAGAGAGAACTGGAGGATGTGTATCTCTCTATCCCTCGTGTGGCAGAGTCTGTTTATCGAAATAACGCCATGCCCCTCATTTGGGAGAAAATGAAGGGTTCATTTGCAAAAGCAGATATCTCGGTTATCATTTATTGTCCCAAATCATGTTTTTTTTTTGTGCACTCAAGGGAATATCAATCAAAGTGGTGTTGGTTTATTCATTTTAAGAATGCTGTTTATCCGTTTTTGCAAATGAACTCTTCAAATGTAATTGTTAGAGGTATTTACCGCCCACCTTATACAGATATGGATCTTTTTAATCAAAGTTTATTAAATGGTCTCGAGCTTAAAACAAAATTGGGTACATCTGTTATCTCACAGGTGATTTTGCACAATTTCTAAACACAATGTGTTCAAATTATTTTCAGCCATGTTAGCGGACATATCTCAACATCTATTAGATGTATTGGCATGAAATTTTGCACATAGTCTCCAGAGGATGAATCCCTGACTTCTGTGATTCTCTTTTACTCTTGCATCATCAGCAAGTTGACATTTGTAGCTTTGAGTGAAATGTCTCAACAACTATTGGATGAATGGATGAAACTTGACTCACACATCCATGTCCCCCTCGGGATGAATTGTACTTTTCATCCAGCACCATCATCAAGTCAACATTTTATTTTTGTCTATTCCTAATCGCAATTCCAACAGCCTCAGCTGCCCTTTGCGTTTAGTGGTATATGTTAGCATGCTAACACATTAATCTGAGATGATAAACATGGTAAACATTACACCTGATTTACGTCATGGTCATTTTGAGCATGTTAGCATAATGATGTTAGCATTTAGCTCAAAGCACCAATGTTCAGCCTCACAGAGCCACTAGCACAGCTGTAAATGCCGAGTCTTGTTTATCTGATTTTCTTGAAGATTTTTCTTAAGAAGCCCTCTGTATTCACTCAACTGTTTTGACCTACAGTATTTCACAGTGACCTCCGGGAATGTAATAACTCAAGTGATTCAGATTCGTGGTATAAGGTCATAGTAAGAGGAGCTGGCCAAGGTACAATTTCTCCTGACAGACTCTTAATCTGTCATAGTTATTGCTGTGGGTATTGCATGACAGTTCATGTTCCCTCATCATCTTCTCTGCTGACCTTCATGTTTCATTTGGTCAGCCTCCTCTTCCTCAGGGCGTATAATATTAATATATTGTTCTGCTGTTTATTTAAATGGAGAACAATAAGTTCAGAGTTTTGGACGAAGATGCATAGGCCCGAGTTTCATCTCTGACAGTGTCTGGGGGGCTTACTTTGTGTGCGCTCCGACATCTGTAAAGGTTGTGCTGTCAGCTCTGTACAAGACAATGCACCCACATCTAAAGAAAATTACTGCAACTCTCATCTTCCATTTTTAAACTGATTTCCATGGTTCTGCACATTCATCTGTTGTTAAAGGCCAGAACAAACCATTCCTTTTTTTGGTCTGACTTTGCGAGACAGCAGAAAATGCTAATTTGGTTCATCCAGAATAGGCATACAGTATTGGAAGAACTATCCTGCATGTATGCTCTCTCCTTATTTTACAGAATGAGACTGTTTTCTTGCTAAGGTTTCAAGACTTTTAATTTGTTAATATGCATTCAATTTTGTTGATACCTGCAACTCAAAATCATTGGTCCATTGATCTTCTTTCCAGCCTATACTGTACGTTTTTATCTACATGGGTTTAGATGTGGAATTCACTTTTATAAAATGAACATCAAGACAGCACAGGGCTGTAAAATGAAAAGCAATTGCTGCTTATATTTTGCACAATAATCTTTATTTAAATCTCTGTAAATTGCCTTGGATCATTTCGTAACCCTGAACATTTCTATGCCTAACTTAGCCACATGCGTCATACTGTATAGCAGTGCAGATACCTACTACTGTATGTGAGTGAAGGGGAGAACTATGTGGTCAAGGAAGACAGCTTGGGTTACATAGTTTCAGGCTGCACAACTCTTACCTTCTTTTGACTGCGATCTACAGAGAAACTCGGTCTTTTTAAAACTCCACTGTAACCGGTTTTAGATCTTGGCCTCCCACAGAGCTCCTCTTCCAGTGAGCCAAACAGGAATCCCTCCTGGCTGACGATACTCAGGCTCACTAGGCCACGGGGTCCGTTAGACTGGTTGAGATCCAGACTGAATTCTCCCACATTCATTAGATGAAATGAAACCAACTGAAGTCTTGTGGCAGACTAACATTAATTTGTGTTCTCATTATCTTCAAATATGGCCTTCAAAATATGTAGATGGTGCTGTTTCTGTCTACTGTATCTTTGTGGAGAGTTGTCTCTTCTTCTGTCTGAAGTGCATGCCTTCTCTGTGACTGATTCCCCGCTGAACATTCACTCTGTTCCACTTTGTGCATGGAGGCTTCCCTGAGAAAAATATTCTCAAAGCCATATAAAAAGGAAATGCGATTGGGAACCTTTTTTCTTGGTTGTGGCGTGACACTAATTTACTTCCCCTCACACTTCCAAGGCAATTAGCTTTGAAGCTTCTCAGAAACTATTCTTGCCCAAGTCGATAGCTAGCATGGCAAATAAGAATTTAAGCAGGTCCATTGGGCGACAGCTGATAAATATATCAAATGAGGTTACAGTGAGGAAGAGAAACCTAAAAGAATAAAGAAAATATAATTACTTTGCCAGTTATGCTGGGTGTCTGGCCCTTCATTACTGGCCAGTGGTAGCATGCAAATTTACTGCTGATTGCCTCTGAGTTGATGAGCACAACACTGCAGTGTTATCCAAACATCTGTGGAAGAATGACGTTGAACACTTGGCAGATGGAACCATGTGATGATTGTTAATTTATCATCATGACTGACACTTTGCTATGTGAAGTACATAATTGTAAGTGCCAGTCGGACTGGCCATACAGTACCAGACATTTGGTGTACCAGGATAGATGATAACATACATTAATTTAAAAACCCAGAAAAGTTATTTTCTCAATCAGCCCCTTAATGGGATCCTACATTATTGCTGTTCTGACTTTTCAGTTTTTTATAAATTCTGATTATTTTCGAAGGTCTTCTCACGGAGAAGACTCAATTGAAATAGGCGTGGCTCCATTGGAAAAATTAGATGTCATGTACTTCCATGCACCAATCAGGATTTAGCAACATTTGAATCAGAATCTGATGACAGTTGGTGGACTGTTTGGTCACTGTCAGTCAAATCTGATTAACCACACACAGTCCTGATGAAGCCGATTAGCTGAATGTTTGAGTGCTAAACCTTAATAAATAACACCTTAAGATGTTTTCTTTTTCTAACTTGAAATGTCGCTGGGCTGTGTCCAAAATCACATTTACTACATGTTGCACTTTATTTACTGTTTTATTTGAGTGTTCAAATTCTGAGTGTGAAAATTAGCCATGCAGTATCCTCAAAAAATTCCACGATGGAATGAAAAAAAGTAGATCTACTAACATTTCCACAATGCAATGCATGACATTTTATGTTAACAGTCGTGTGACTCTACACCTGTCAGTGATGATGCAAAATGACAATAATTTAGAAGTGTCTAAAATCCGAATTAACTGCTCACTATAGAGTGAACTTCTAAGTGTATATTATGTAGGGGGTAGTGAATGAGTGAATGATTGTGATTTTGGACACAGTTAGGGGCTTTAAGGAAGAGAATGTTGGTATAACCACCTTTTCAAGTAAAGCTCCTCTACTGTTACCTACAATATAAGGGTTATTTTGAAACTGGGTCTCACAGCCTCCCCTCAGTCAGCATGTCTGTGGAGCCTCGACCAGGTATCCTTGCCTAAACTGTCTTCTCAACCAGTTTAAAGGAACAGCAGCAGCTCACCTTCAACGTCAGGATTTTTGACCTCTACACCTTCTATCTGAAATCATATTATCGAAGCATCTAATCAAAGCTCAAAATTTTATAATAAGCTCTGAAAGAAAACTACCCAGTAAACTGAGAGCTTTCTTTGGATGGCTTCACTCTCTCCTTTACCATGGCAACCCCCTTTCCACCTTCCCACAATAGCCTCCTTCAGTTACTGTAGTGGAGGGTTTTAGGGAGCCTTATGCTTTTGGTAAGCACACAAGGTGTAATCTGGAAGGAAGAAACATTATTCAAGAGGACACATCTGTGTCTTTTTTGGTTCATATACTGTAATTTGGCATGGTCCTCATTTTCAAGGCAAAATATGCAGCCAATGTTCATGTGATGGCAAAGGATATAGGTCTAATTCAGTGACTACCAAGTAATGGGAAAGATCTGGCTGTCTTACAAAAAAGAAAATGTGGGAAAGCTGAATTGTACCTCATAAACGCACTGTGCTCTAGAAATAAATTACAGGCTTATTTTATGATAAGATTTTGCAATCAATTATTTAGCGAAATTGGTTCACGTGGGGAGAACACAAAACAGACACAGAACTCCTGAGGTGATCATCCTGTACACAAATTAAGCATACACATAATTAAAACATTTATTGCAGTAGCTGTATACCTGTAGAGTAGTAACAAGGATTAACTGTTTCAGTATCTGTGATGTCAAACACCCTCACAACTGACAAACATACTGCGATAAGCAAATCACTCCATCCCACTTAACTTCTTTATACTGTGACATAAATATGAAAGTGCTTTACAAACTGAATGTCTCCTTAATGCACAAATCAACTCTATTCCAACAAAATAAAATGACACAAAAATGATCAAGTTAATTTTTAAAAGCTATATCTTTTAGCATGCTATTCCATTGTGTAATTTGCCTTCCATGCTGTGGAATAAAACAAACCTTTTCAGACAGTAGAATGACAAATGATCTTTCATGGTTGACCCACTATCTGCACATGCCTTTGTATTTTTCTTCAGTACCAACGACTTGGTCTTGTACTTTAATATCTGTGTGATTATGTCTCTAAATTTGGCAAACATTCAATGCATAAGGCATTTGATTATCAGACAGGATACTCTCTGTAGCCGACATGTTCTCGTCATTTGAATAAGCACAATTCAGTGTTTGAAGAAACATCATGAAGGCACAGTGATTAAAGTGTTATCTTAACCTGTGTTTTCTTACGTATGGAAAATAATAGTCTGTGTGGAAATAATATATATACATATGTCAATAAATTGCAGGTACTACTGAGGGATTGCGCTCAGTTAAATCACAATTTGAATAAAATCTATACAGTAATAAGATCAACGTTAGATAAAACATTTAGCCATTTACAAATATATTGCTATTTAATTGTACTGAACACTTTCAAAATCAGTTTATAGAGGAGAGCTTTCAGAGCTTTTCATTTTTATAATGCACATCTTGAGCACTGACATCCTTCATACAAAATGTTTTTTTTAAAAAAAGGTTTGCCTGTGGTTTTGCAGTACTTGAAAAAAAATATTATGAAATATGGGCAACATTGAGTATATTACGGGATGAAAATTTGTTTCAAAATCAACCATAGGGTTTTTAAAGAATTAGGTACATGTTTTCTCGTTGTACAGTATGCCACATTATAGATCTTTGTCCAGTCGAAATCCCAAATCCTGATGACAAGCCATTATGATGACAACAGCCAAAACTGTCCTATTCACTGTGGTTATTACGGGTACATGATAGTGGTTAATAAGTCTTATTTACAAACACACAGACAATGACAGAATAAACAAGTGTCCACTAACAGTGTTATTAGATCAACACTTTCTGAAATGTAATTCCATTTTCTTTGATTGTGTCGATTAATATAGTCCTGAACAACTCAATAACAACCACACCACAAATATTTGTATATACTGGTCAGCCATGGTAGTTTTTTTTTTCTTGTAATTTGTTTTCATTTTCTCCATTTTACGCATGTCCCTCCTCCACTTGTCCAAATCACACATGAAGTGGACAGAAAATGTTATGTGAAGAAATCCATGGAGGATCATAAAAAAAAGAGGTTTCCTCTAGAGCCATAGCAAAGTTGAATTGTAGAATTAGAGAACACAGCATAAGCACTATAGTTTTGTGGCCTACATAGTACATGTGGCTATCACACTGCAAAAGCATCAACTTAAGTGGGAAGAGATGAAACACGAAAGAAAGCAACAAAACAGGAGAGAAGCTCAGGTGAGTTGCTTCGTCTGTTTACTGTGTCCAGATGTAAGGACGTCTCAGAGGCAAAGTCCGTCTTATAGCTGCTGGTCCTTCGGGCTGTCTGGGCAGGAGGCTGGCTGGCAGGACTTCAGACTCACCAGTGGAATATCAGCCATACCACTGCTGGTGAAGTGTCCCTCTCCGCTCCCAAACTGCTTCCTGTCACCAAAATGCTCTGACCGCCCACTCTCATTTTTCCAGGTTCTGGTCAGAGTATGTCCATTGAGAAGTTTGTCCTTGGGACCCCACTCCCTCTGAGACCCAAAGCTGGACACGGGTGACTTGGGCTGCTGGTATGTTCCCAACGTCGGGGGCATCCAGCAGTTGTCTGAATGTCCAAGGACTAGGCATTCTTGTGTACACATTTCTGTAGCTTCCACTAGGCCACGAGGTCCCAGGGGGCCATCTACAGAAGAAGAAAGAAAAAAAACAAAACAGGGAAAAATATATTTAGATCAGCAATAAAAACTGGATCATTACCTGTTTGTTACATGATTATGAAGAATAGGACTGAAACTGATAAGAGTCGCCTTCGGGTGTTTGTAGCACAATGCAAAATGGATTTAATTCTTAATACAGAATTTTATAAAAGAAATATATCTCAGTCTATCAAGCAATATTAATGCCATGTACCTGTAGAGTACATTGGAGTTGGGTCTTCTGAGTTCTAAATAAAAATAAAAGTTACAGACAAATGATACAATGAAAACTGGTCACTGCAGATACACTACAGTATTACTTAGATGACATCCGCCAACACATTCCTTTCCCCAAATCTAAAATAAACAACCCTATCTCCTAGAAATGTAGAAAATATAAACATAGTATTTCAAACAATATTTTCTCATTTGTTTTTTCTACAATTTCTGATCTTGCAATACAATATCTGCTCCAAGCAGCTTAAGTATTATTAATGTTATGTTTTGGCACTAGGGGAAGATTGTGGTCTTGGTTAGGGATGTGACAGGATGTGTATACTTTATGTTTCCCACTTTATCAGGCACACCTGTACACCTGCCTGTTAATTTAAATATCTAATCAGCATACAGTACAATATGGCAGCAACTAAATGCATAAAAACATACAAACATGGTCAAGAGGTCAAGAAGAAGAAATATGATCTAAATGACCGTGGAGTGATTGTTGGTTCCAGATGGGGTGCTTTGAGTATCTCAGAAACTGCTGATCTCCTGGGATTTTCATGCACAACAGTCTCCAGAGTTTACAGAGAATGGTGCAAAAAACAACATCCAGTGTGCGGCAGTTCTGTGTGCAAAACAGCCTTCTTAATGAGAGAGGTCAGAGAAGAATGGCCACACTGGTTCAAGCTGACAGGGAGGCAACAGTAACTCAAATAACCAAGCATTACAACCATGCTATTGCAGAGGAGCATCTCTGAATGCACAACACGGTGAACCTTGAAGTAGATGGGCTACAGCACAGCGGGTTCCATTCCTGTCAGCTAAGAACAGGAAACTGAGGCTACAGTGGACACAGGCTCACTAAAACACGACAGTAGAAGATTTGAAACATGTCGTCTGGTCTGATGAAGCTTGATTTCTGCTACCACATGCAGATGGTAGGGTGATAATTTGGTGTAAACAACGGACCAGTCTAGCCTGGTTAAACAAGCACGAACTGATGAAGCCTCTTGGATGAGAGGTGAAACGTCTTCACAGACAAAACCGAAAATCCATTTGCGTTCGATTCAATTTTCCTTGAGATAACTATGACCTGGATGAATGAGAATATTCACAGGCTTGTAAACAACATGAATCCATTGATCCATCCTGCCTTGTGTCAAAGGTTCAGGCTGGTGGTGGTGGTGTAATGGTGTAGGGAATATTTTCTTGGCACACATGATCATGAGCATCCCTTTATGGCCACAGTCTACTCATTTTCTAATTACTTCCAGCAGGATAACGTGCCATGTCACAAAGCACACGTCACCTCAGCTGGCTCCACCAACATGAGAATGAGTTCAGTGTACTCCAATGGCCTCCACTGTCACCAGATCTCAATCCAATAGAGCACCTTTGGGATTTGGTGGAACGGGAGATTTGCAGCATGAATGCGCAGCCAACAAATTGGCAGCAATTGCGTGATGCTATCATGTCAACATGGACCAGATTCTGCACCTTGTGGAATCCATGCCACGGAGAATTCAGGCTGTTCTGGGTGCAAATGGGGGTCCTACCCTATATTATAAATATGTACCTTATAAACATAGTGGCCTTCAGTGGCCACTGAGTGTATAGCCAAAACCACAACCTTTCCCTAACTGTAACCAAAGTGTTTTTGATGCCTAAATGTAACTACATGCAGGACTCTTCACAAACCCCAGTCTCTGGTGTCAAAGTCCTTTGTATGCTAACATCCACCTCAACCTATTGGTAATAAATTAGTAGAATATAAATATAATTTTTAGGAGACAGGGTTGAAATGAAAGTACCCACAGTCAGTTCAAAATGAAACTGTACACCATTGTCTCTAGATTTAGCAACTTTTCAAACCCCTTTAGGGACTTAATTTCAATAAAAAGCAAAGCAAAAAATCTGAACTGGCATCAGCTGGTTTCCTGTGCTCATTGAGGCTCACTAGCTCACATATGAAGTACAGGTCATGTGAGTTGAGAGAGCTGGATTCAGTGGACCAACCAGCAGCCTGAAAAATGAATGAGCTGTGCTTTTGGGAGCTGGAGAGCATGGGGGGTTATAGATCTTGAGGAGGATGAAAGGATGAATGAGCTCTCTTTGACTACTGTCATTTGAGTCCATAGAGAAATTTACAGTGTCTACATAATAAACTGTAAATAGACTGATGTACACTTCAGCCTAATAAGAGATGGCAGTGATGTTGGCTAATATTCACTCAGTAATTAGGCTACCCAAACAAGCTAACTTACTTCGTCTCTTTCTTCTTCTATCATTGAATCTCAAACTTTTAAATAAGTTACGAGACCTAATGTCAATAGTTGTTATGTTACTCTCTTCAGTAGAAATGATCCTAACTCCCTTCCCCAAAACCAAGAAAGTATAAAAAATGTCAGCGGGTCTTTCCTCTCTAACTCATTGCTACCATCTGGCCACTCTTCTGATGAACATGCATCAGCATTCAGACACAAAAAAATCAAACAAATCAAGGGTTTTTAGGTGGCACTTCTTTAAATCTTATTTGATAGAAAAACATGCACGGTGAATGAAATATATTGCAGTTCTGCTATTGGAAGAATTCTTCTCCTTTGAGTTGGTTTTACTTTTTAAAGAAGCCAATTCTGTCTGTGTTTGTATATCAAGCTTCAAAGGGTAATGAATTCATCTGTTTTTGTCCTAAAAGAGAAAATGATAACTATTTGTCCTAATTTGTCCCTTTGCTTCACAAAAAGCTAATTGGCTGGTGGGTAGGTTCTGTAATATTTCAAAGAGCTTTCTTTCAAACTCCTGCCTGGACCTGTTTTTCTTCTCATTAATTTATCACTTTGCTTAGACAATTTGAGAGAATTTTTTATTACAGGTGCAGAAAGTATTGGAGAAATATTAGGCTGGTTTATACTGAGTCTACCATACAGTAGGTTAGTTGAATGGTAACAGATTTACTTATATGTACATTTATAAATGATTTTGAAATTTGATGTTTTGATTCATATTAAAATTATAAAATTAATAAAAAGAGTAATATACAGTAAATGGCTACTTAAGCTTCATTCTATTTTTGGCACTAAAAAGACTTAATGTGATGTAATGTGAACGGCTTGTTAGTGTGACTCTGCAGCTTTCAACTGTTTCAGCTGATTGGCTTTCCGATCTTTATGGTTGACTCCCAAAGGCTCAACCTGCTCCCTTGTGGTCAAAAAATGGTTAATGAAGATTTGAAGCTCAGCTGAAAACCGCGCTTTGTTGCAATGCAGCGACTGAAGTGAATGCTTACTGTTGTTGTTGCAGTTGGAAAACATTCACACTGTCAATCTAACAAACCCAATAAACACAGCCAACTGTGGGCTGAATGTACTGATTTACACACTCCCCCATAAGGAACAATATAATAAGAATATATTATACCTAAAAAATAAAACATTATAATGCTAGCTTCAATGTCAGATAATAACACTGATCAGTCTGTCTTTGTACAGTCATAACACTAAATTGATTTGGAAACTGATTTTAAAGTATATGGCTAGCATTTGTCAAGATTTTTCTTACTGTAAACAAACAACGCTCCTCTGATGCAGTCTCAACAAAAGATAAACAATATAAGCTTAAAAAGGTGATACTAATTGCAGGGCTGCAGTATTGGATTGCATTGCATTGTACAACTGATTTTTTTTCTTGTGGCCACCGCTTGCATATAAAATCTACAGGCCACAAAGTTCATGCAACTTAATATGTGTTAGCAATTAATATTTATACATTTCATTCAACTAAATATATTTAGATTTTCATCATGAGCCTTGCAGAGTGCTTTCATGAAGAGTGGAATTATTTCCTGTCCCTATGCTTCTTCATGTCTTCTGACCCAAATGCAAATACAATTATGAATTGGGGAAAAAAGAAGACAAAAAATTGTATTTTACCTACTGTTTTTATGACAGGGTCTTTGTGGGCCATTCATGTGTAAGACAATATTAATTAATTTAATTCTAGTTTAACAAGAACATGTCCTCATATTCCACTAAGCCTTGCTGCCTGCACGGCATTCTGGCTTTGACAGCACATTCTGATATATGATGTGAAGAAAGCTGGGGCCCGAAGAGAGAGTCAGTCACTCTTCTGCATGAATGTGGAGTCCATCACAATAACAGGCACCCATAATTGGCATGTGAGGAGTCTAACCAAGACACACATTATCATAGTTGCAAGAAGAACCACAGAGAGCAATAATACATGGTACCCGGGAGACAGCAAGATGAATTCCTCAAATGAGATTGTAGACGGGTGAGTAGACATCTGGGGAGCTGTTAACGGAGAGAGATGGAAGAAAGGGAAAGGACTGCGCACATATACATGGTGTGCAGCGTTGAGCAGAGGAACTATTTACTGACCTGCCACTGATGTGACTTTTAGCTTTTTTGTATTGTTAGGCAAATGATTATAATGAAGGCATGATAATGGTGATGTAATTTCTTCCAACTTTTTAATCATAGGGCGCTTGAAAAATAATATAATTGAAGCAAAAGAAGAAAACCTTGACTGATTTGTGAATCACAGTATATCTGTATGTGGCATTAGCAGTTTCTGTATTGATTGCAGCAGAATTAGGTGACTGTAATGTCTGTATTTCATTTTTCTGTAACAAAAGCATTAATCAAGGGCACTTTGTGCTTTGCTATTCCCCTGCTGTAATAAACATGACCATTTGCATGTAGATTGGTACAATCAGTGGTCCAAGTGGGCAGCAGAGGATAATTTGAATCAGCCATTTTCTCTTCTAATCTGTGTATACCTGCTGTTTGAGACAATGCAGAGACAAAGCCTGATTGAAAGACCACTTAAGGTATAGAGCTGGTAGGTTTAAAAAAATCTATACAAATACAGCAGTATTATGTACTGTATATAAGCCTGTGAATATTCTCATTCATCCAGGTCATAGTTATCTCAAGAAAATTGAATCGAACGCAACTGGATTTTTGGTTTTGTCTGTGAAGACGTTTCACCTCTCATCCA
>NTHP01000732.1:64231-85340 GCA_003416845.1 Oplegnathus fasciatus
TGGATGAGAGGTGAAACGTCTTCACAGACAAAACCAAAAATCCAGTTGCGTTCGATTCAATTTTCTTGAGATACTGTATATAAGGCCTGTGATTCCCAAACAGGAATACTTGTACCTCAGGGGGTTACCTCTGCAGTGGCCATGGGGCATCTGGAAAGATTGTGGAGTAGCTTAGATAATTAAAAATACAAATCCACATATTTGTGCTCAGCATGGGTGGTGCAGTGTTTAGCACTGCCGCCTGATAGTGAGGGTTCAAACCTGCCGGCCGGCTGTGTGGAGTTTGCATGTTCTGCCCTGGGTTTTCTTTGGTTTCCTCCCACAGCCCAAAGACATGCATGTTAGGTTAATTGGTTGTCTCTCTATGTGTCAGCCCTGTAATTGACTAGCGACCTGTCCAGGGTGTACCACGCCCCTCGCCCAATGTCAGCTGGGATTGGCTCCTGCCCCACCGCGACCCAAGGATAAGCGGGGCATGGATGGATATCAGGAGGAAAATAAACAGGCAAACAGCATTACAAATTGATGCGAGGTCGATTGCCAGCTTATTTAGTATCACAATAACCAATAAACTTTCCAGCTACAGTAAGCCGACTACACAAGAAAACCTAGTTAACAAGTGAGCAGAAGTCGAAATAGATGGCTGAATATAATGGATAAATGGTTAAATAGTAGTGGTACACAGTGGTAGTAGTGCAAATGTAAACTTGATCAAACCTAAAACCTGAAAACTATCAGCTATCCAATCAAATACATTTAAGGGATAACAAAAATAAAATGTTGTTTTTGTAGAGTCAAAATCCAGTTCAAGACCTTTTTCTTGAAATTTCCCACTGTTTATAATAAAAATACACATTTACACTTTAGCAACATCTCCAAGATAAGGATATCTCCTCTCCTTTACCAACCAAGAAAAAGAAACAGACAATTCTTTTGTTCCCTTCATGATAAAGTACTGTGGTATATCACTCTCCAGGAGCCAAACTTCACACTTCACACAAAAAAATATCTTGCTTATTCAAAACCCCGACTCAGCAGACCAAATATTTCAAACAAAACCAAAACCACCACACAACACATTACTTGTGCCTCAGTCTCTCTTTACTGGCTCCCTATTGATGCATATGTAGATGGAGTCCTACCCTTAACCAGTGTGCAGGAATATGTTGTTCCGTTTAATTGAAAGGACACTGTAAGAGGTAGAACCTCCTCACATCAGGCCTCCTCCGTGGAACAGACTTTCTGACATTGTAAAAGAATGAGTCCAGATTCAGCATCCATTTATTAAGCACAGCCTGTAACGTATCTAAAATCCCATCTTGTTAGCCACTGTCGTCTCTTTTGTTTACTTTTTTGCCATGTCATTGACTTAATTCTCTTGTGGCCTGACCTACTATTGTCCAGTGTTTTCATATCCATGTAATCAATACACACACACACTTATTTTCCCTTTTTCCTGCGTAGCTCTGCATGATAATTTTGACTATTAATAGAGGTCTGTGATTTAATCTGACTGAACTTGACAGACATTGACCATCAAGGCTTATTAGCAGCTAACTTCTTCTGATTATCTTGTGCCCAAGAATAAGCTTGTTCGCCTCATTACATTCTGACTTCCCACTCTGTAATCAGAATGACATCTCATGTCATGTATTACCGCTGTGAATAGGTTGGTGATTGAGCATATTGTCAGTGACACTGAATTACATATTTTGATCATATACTGTATTCATCCACTGTTTCATGCACAGCAACATAGCTGTACATGCAAATAGCGTAATCAAGAATCTGTCACCGCTGAAAACTGTGTGACTTGGAAGAGCCCAGAGGGTGTCAAGTGACACCCTGCGACTCCTGAAACCTTGAAGAACTGTGGACAGATGATAAGCACCAGCACGCCATGACACTACAACTGTAGATAAGAGGCCGCTGGGTATGTACTCCATTGTACTGCTGCGCGACAAACAAACTCGTAAATCTGAAATAGATCCTGTCTGGCCCAGTGAAATATAGAAATTGAACTCTTTTGCATACTACTTATGTTTGTGTATGTTATTTTTTAAAAAAGATTTTAAGGCAAATACACCTGAATTTACTACTTAAATTTTATGTGAATTTTAAATTTTAAGCATAAGATATAAGTGCCAAATCATTGCTGTACAACATAGTTTTCTATCCCAATAATGACTTAACAGACTGTATTTACGCATTTTGTCATCATTATGTCACTCAGCCCTTTCTAATATCCATCTATCCATCTGGATAGATGGATAGATAGATCAACAATTCAAAGTAAAGGAAGTGAAACATTTTTGCAGTTATATGCAAATCCATGCAAATGCAATATTTATGGAATACTGATCTTGAATAAGCTATTTCCTTCCAGTTATTTATACAAGTGTGTCAGTACTGACGAGAAAAAAGAAGCTTGATGATTCCTGCTAAAATAACAATTCTCTCTCATTTGAATTCTTTTAAAGTGAAGGTGAGACACAGAACCCTATTTGTATTGATGCCCACTGTCAAAGAATCGACATACGTCAGTTTAACAGCATCAGCATGCATATTCAGCTTGTTTTTGCAAAGTCACAGCTCTTCTACACAGATAAAGCAGTATATGTAACATCATGTTCCCTTCATTCACACGAAATGGCTTCCACATTGTTTAGTGCTACTTTATCTGTGCATAGCTTGTTGCTCATGGTTACTATGCTCAAGAAGTGAAGTTTCTCCCTGCACACACACACACACAAGCACACCACACACACACACACACACACACACACACACACACACACACACAAGCAAATAGCCGGTGGCTGATGTTTGGTGCAGAGCCCCTGAGTGCTTTAAATAACATTGAGGCACAGGTGTTGAGGAATGCAAGGGATTCAGAACTGTGTCAGATGGTGCTGACTTTTGCTTACAGCATTGTGCAAATGTTGCAGATGTCCACAAAGACAGATAACTTAAAGACAAAGAAACCATTAGATTGCCTCCTGATACGGAGTCATTAGGATGTGCTGGGGGCCGATCTGTTTAATTCTGCCGAAGCTGTTGAATAAATGTGAGCCATGAGCAACAGCGGTTTAATGATGGACACTTTGACCAAACAGCATTCACATGTCTCTCTTTCAGTCCTCCTACTCAGCATCAACAGATCACAGAGGTTACAGAGGAGGAGAGAATCATCCTCATTTTTGGCCAGAGGTTGTTTGCAACTATAAGGGAGTATTCTTGTTTTAGTCTGCCGGCTATTACTAATGAGATAACGTTGGCTAATTAATTGGATGCACACTATCAGTGCTGATGTGCCAGTCCCACACCAACAACCTACAGCCTTCAGAATGGCAAGGGGGAATGGGTGGAGAGGGAGTGAGAGTGATTGAGTGCGGGGGATTTAGTGTCCATAGGGCTTGTTTATTTATCCATGCTGTTAAGCATGCCCAGATGTTGTTATTTGGGGATGAATGAACCTTTGTTTTGGTCCAGCATGGAGGCTCCAAGTGCCACAGCGCTGTCTCCAGCTGCCGCTCAGAAACCCACAAGATACGTCTGGCAGATTAATTCTCTATGCTTTAAATCTGCTGTAGGTTTTCTCTGTGACCCTTTCATCCTCCACTACAAAACATACATACATACATACTAACCCTAACCCAATCCATCACTGTATACCCCGAAGTATATAATGATATACAGTATTATAAACATAGCCTGTGATCATAAAGATCTGCCTCACACCAAGAGCAAATATAATGTATATAGCTTGGGGAAATGTGTGAGTGGTATGGTGGTTGGCGTCCAACAAGGCATAGAATTACAGCTCCATGAAGCTTTGCAGCAAATTTGAAAACAGGTGCTGTGATCTACAGTAAAGGCTATCTGGGGTTGGACAGATATGATAGTGAGCAGTGCAGAACAGAGCAACACACTGGATGCATCCTCGAGAGAATACTAGTCTGGCTGATGGATCCTTTCTAGTGCTCCCTTTGAGGCTAGGCAGCAGCTTCTCATGAGAGGAGATGAAGGGCAGGTGGGAGTCGAAACAGAAAAAGAAGACAAAGCTTGAGAATGGAAGTGAAGGGTGGTCAAAGAGGTAGAAAAGAGGAGCGAGCAAGATGGAAGAGAGGAAAAGCAAAGTGAAGGTGAGGAACAGTAAGAAAAACAAAGAACACAAAGCCTGTCAAAAAATGACCGTCATTTACATAATTTTCACTGATAAATATTATTTGCTTAGACCTTACTTAAAACTATTCTCAGATCAATTTGTAATTCAAATATGCAACCAAAGGTACTCTCTATTGGGCCCACACATTTTTGCTGTTAAAAGTACTGTTTACATCACGGTATGCGAGGAAATAAGAGTGCTTCTGATGTTGGTGTGATTCTCGGTGGACATGAAGCTCAAGAGATGTGATTAGCATTTTCCACTCTTCTCATTTGTCAAAAAACAACATTTTAACAAATATTTAACAAATGTGCACTGGGCAATGCACGTACCACGTACTGTACATACAGCATATACATGTACAGTACTTCTATGTGCTGTATTTATCAACTGAAAGTCCCTGTCTGTCTAAAAATTTGACACACTATACATATTTACACTACTCATTATTCAGTACTTTGTGGAAGCATCACCAGCAGCAATTACAGGTTAGAATTTTCTTGGATACGGTATGCCTTTATCACCATGTATTTTGTGTTAAGTTTTGCTTATTTCTCTAATATTTGCCCTGCACTAATGGTTTGCAGGATTAACATCATTATTTATGATTTGAGAAGCATTCTAAAGTGGTAATTGTAAAGTAGTGCGGCCTGTTGCCAAAATAGCCCACAGTGCTTTAAAACTGCATGTGATCTGACGACCCGTGCTACCAATCACAATTTTTAGTCTTTCGATTAAAATATAACAGATCATTTGGTAGATAGTACTCACATGAGACACAGTTAATTCTTTCGTTATTCTAATTCACCTCTATTACAGCCTTGAATCTAATTTTGAGATTCAAATTTGTAGCCAGTATGTCACAGTAAGGACCCATTCTGATGAGTATTTCACTTTTTTTTAAAGTGGGGAGCAGCTATAAAAACACAAGTAATCCAAAACATATTTCCTCTGCTTTCTTTCCTTTTGCCCCCAAAGCTCTCTTCACTCAGTGTTTCCGTCAAAGCTCCACTGCACCACTCGAGGGTTTAACTTCACATCCACTGTAAGTAGAATATTCAATCAAAGTTGCTGCATTTTAGTAAAGTAACATTAAAAATTAAGCAGTTGTTTCAGGAGTCAATATATTTCTTTCTAACTTTATTTAAAAGCTAACTTGATGTTTCCTCTATATGGACTAGTAATGATCATTCATTTATAGTGTTGTTGTTGCTATTTTGTAGCGCCAAGATGAGATAACTCAATGGCAACAAGGCTGTATTCTCAAAAACATTGCTTAATTCAAACTTTACATATTAGATTCTAGACCTGTATACTAAATTTCAATAAAGATGCTAGTAAATATGGTATGAATCATATACTTTGAGTTCTCCAGTGCATTAAAACCATCTGGCCTCTCATGCTTTGGGAAGAAGCTTAGGGTTGTTCTGAATGAGATATTGTGGACAGGCCACAGAGTCTGCAGAGCAGTGTGTCAGACAAGCTGCAGAGTAACAGCTCAGGGACGCTCAAAAAGACTCTGACCTTTCCTGTTCATCTTCTACTGTACACCTCAAATTTCATTTGCAGTTTTGGGTCATGCCACCTCCTGAAGTTCTTAGGTGACTCCTGCCTTTTAGACATCAGCAGTGAGGAGGAGTGGAGGAGACTGGTGGAGAGTTTTGTCAGTTGGAGCAGGTAGAACATTTAGCTTAACGACTGGAAGACAATAGAGCTAGTAATACGGGCCCCAATCCACATCAAAGACATTTACTGTAATACTGAATATTTGCACAAATGGAACCAACATTTATTTTTGGTAAATTTGTATTTATTTTTTTCTACATGATACATTTGCACAGTACAAATTTTATAGCCATTAAATTAAAACTGTGTGTGAGTAATTATACATTTACAAATATACCCTCCATCATAGCTTTCCTTTGAAGCTCTTATTTTGTATAATGTCCTGTAACGTTTTGTATAATATCTCTGCAGAGATGAGTGTCATTATGGGTCTGATGTAGCAGAAAGGTTGGAAAGGAATTGGACAGACTCCCACATGAACAAAGTAAATACTGAAGTTCAAATGCAAATTAACCAACAGCAGCACTTGCTCACACTTACTCAAAATGCTGTGCATTAAGAAATGGTCAAGTGTTTTAATTGAACTCAATGGGGAGATTTTGACAGCTGGAGTACCAACAGCAAACAAACAAAGGATCCAAAATGGATCATGCCTTACTTAACCCATACCAATCCATAAAGAATGCTTGGATCAATCCCAATCTCAGGTATAGGCTACCGACATACCTACTTGTGATGAAAACATTTTCTGAGAGAGCAACTTACACAGTGTCAGCAATGAAAAGGCGGTGATGCTGCAGTTGTAGACGTGCCTAGATTTTCATATAAAGAACAAACTGTACTGCGCTGATAACATGGAGGAATGTACAAAGTACAAAGAAGGGCAGATTAGACTGTTCTCATGGGGCTCTGGTCCTTTAGTGCATGCAACACACTACATATTCTATCAATTTGGGGAGACCAGAACTGTTCTTCGTGGTGGTGCGCTATACAGTAAGAAAAGGGGCAGAAAGTAAGCTCGATTAACAAACTGGTGAAAAACTGCTGTCTGGCCTGGAGCCTGGAGGCACCAATAAAGGGGATGATGAGGACTAAACTAACACCACCAGAAAACACCTTCCACCCCCTCTATGGTGAGATGAAGCTACACTAAAGAATATCTTCACTCTTTGCCTCAGCATCCAAACTTGTGCCTACAGCTATTAGGCTGTACAATGCTTTGGGACCAAGCAGCTCAAATCCAAGCCAGCTAGGAGGGAAGTGAGGCAGGGCGTCTGTACAGCACTGCAGAAACTAAACAAGCCACCATGGACTGCCCGCTACATTTGTATGCACCGGAAGCCAAAACATTTTAGCCTTTTGCTGTAATGTTTTCTTCCAGACATGTTTCTGCATATTCATGCACATTCTCTGCATGAGTTGGTACATATTGCAATTTCACTGTAGCTATGTTACGTTGTTCACATTTTCATAATACAGTGGTATTATGAAAATAATGCACATGCATTTTTGCATACTGCTATTTTTCTATATGCGGCAACTCTGTCCTGCAGTATTTGTAAAGAGAACAGCTAGGAATACAAATCACCAAGGTCTATCCATTTGATACGGCGTATTGTTGTTTACAATACCCAGGGGTGAAGCAGTGATTTTAAAAGTGTGGGGGTTCTAGGGGTTTAGTGTCTGTTAAAAAAACATGCTTTTCACAAAAATATAAACAATAAGACTTTCTTTATCTTTCTCTATCTTTTTTCTTATTTCACTCATGATACACTACAGAATGAAAAAATGAAAACAGTTTCTAACAATAGATCAGAAAATATCACTTAATACTATATAAAATATACAGTAACTAAGGCCGCAGTTTAAAGGTGCAGTTAGCAAGAACACAGCAGCTTGCATTAAGTATGTTGGTCAGCTGGCTTGCATATGGGATGACTGAGGTAGCTATCACAACAACTAGGATAGCCTATTTCATTTTAGAATCAGAATCAGTTTATTGCCAAGTAGGTATACACATATAAGGAATTTGCCTTGGTGCTTTGGTTCATGATAATAAACATAGTAAGAGAATAAAAATAAAAAGCAAGAAAAAGCAAGTACTGCAACAGTCAAGCAACATAAATAAAATAGAAAAATTGACAATAAAATTATGATAAAATATTATAAAATATGTACAATATATTGTTTTTTAAAATGGAGGAGCAGCACAGTTTTGTGCAGGAATGTGCAAGATGTTGACCAGGGAATGTGCAAAAGCTCACAGCATGAAATTTAGAGAATATGTGCAACGTACAGAGATGATAATCCAGATGATGTGCGTTAATGTTTAGTGACTATAAGGTCAGTGTTTGCTGACACATCACATAACAAGACAAAGTTACAAAAGAAAATCCTACATTACTAATTGGTTAAACAGTTTCTTACCTCTGATTTGTTCTTCTTCCCTAATCTGTCATCACAGCCAGCGAGTGACAGAAGTCCCGTTTCTGAATGCACGCACGTACCGTTCTTCAACTGTTTACTCTTCCCTGGCCTTATGTGTTGGCCAAATGGTTGTGATCGGCTGGATGGCCGTTCAATCAATCTAACGTGACCAATAGGTTTTCATGTATGGGGAACTTATTCTCTGAAGTACTGCTGTCACAGATTTAAGTTTCATTTAATCAATGACTATCTCAGGAAAATGTGTGTGTGTGTGTCTGTGAAAGTGCAGGTGTCACAACACCGGTAACACCAGAGGGTGCAACGTGCCTGACAATACCTCTCTTCATATAGTGTATATCATTTCAAGGCATGAACATTTTTTGTAAACTTGTCTGAAAGACTGTTTTGACAGCACTGCCATCTCTGATACAAGTAACACATCTGACATTCAGACCTTCAGTTTGATAGTCATCTGTGCTGCCATCATCATGTTATCATCATCCATCTATCCGATGTTACTGTCCATCCATTTAACCATCCATAAATGACAGAAATGAGTCATTCCATAACTATGGCTATATAACTCATATGATAGCTAAAGTGTGGGATGCCAAAGAAATAATAGTGCAGTTTGTGTGTTCATTGTACATTTGATAGTTAAAGAAGGCAAATATTGTGTGAGCATTGCAGCTGTGTCCGAAACGATACTGTCATTTTCAAACAGAGTCATTGTTGAACATTTCTGAGACCTACTGTATGTGTGGAAGGCCGAATCCATTACATGAACAGATAAATTAAGCCAGCAGTGTTACAGATTCCATGTGTGAAAGGGGCTACTGCTTACATGCTTCATATTGAGATAAGCATATCCCTAATACTGTAACTGCATTATTCTGATTCCTTGAGTTAGATCAATGGCACAGTCAGTGACACAACTTTATTTATTAAAAAACAATGTCAACGCAATATTAAAGATATTATAATCAAACTATTGAAATGTAAATACATAAAATACATACTTTAACAAACATGTAGACATTTTATTTCTATTAGTAATTCACATTTGTCTTTTATGTTTCTGCATGGCTAAATAAGTATGGCAACACATATTTTAAAAACACATTTTAAATTGTTGTTTTACACAGCTCAGTGCAAGTACTCAGTCCCCATGACAACAATAGCCATGTAAAAATGATTTCTTCTCCCTCTCTAATCTTCCACTGCATTAGACTCAGCCACTGACCTTGTAATCTAATTTCTGTTCTAAGTCAGTGAGTACGCCTGCTCATCTCAACAGTGGATCGAATACATTTCTGGTCAAAGACCCTTAGCAGTCCTGATGATAACAATGACACAGATATGTGATAACTGATTCAGTTTTCACACTTACCCCTTATCTATTTTTCTGTTTATAATAGTAATGACATTTATATAATGTATATTATTTTTTTCTCACACACCATTGGACAAGTGAAGGGTTAGACAAGTGGAAATTTTAATCTGCAGTTGGCTTTAATTCAAGCTCTTGGGACCATGAATATCTATGCCAAATTTCATGTTAAGGCCTGGCCAAAATGCTGTACTGTCACTAATGTGGTTGAAAAATACATGAATAAAAGGCCTGCAAGCCCTTGCCTAAAACACACACAGTTAAACACACAGACAACAGCCACTAACAGTCTCTATGTTGACTTCTGAGATATGAGAGATTTCAAATTCAATACAACAGCATAATCTTTTAATCATTGTGAGCTTGCTATGGCTTTGATGGTGTATGTAATTCAACAGATACAGATAGTGATCATGTTGGCCTCATAAGACAGTAACACTGCACCATGACCGCAATTCACTTTTCCCTATATATACAAGACACCAGGAAATCCAACCATCTAAATGAGGGAAAATAATGACTGTAAGCATCAATGTTGCTCAATGGTTTGGTCCAATGGCTTCACGGTGGGCCGTATTACACTGTGTCTTCATGTTTTTATTTGTGATGAGGTTATCTGTGGTATGCAGCAAGTATTGATTTTAATCTGGAAGGAATGAGAAGATATGAAATAATCACTGGTGCTTTGCTATCGAAGTGCATTGGTGAGTACGTATTACTTTTCATTACTGGAAACCAAACAATTATCTCAATGTTAGATGTGTTTACTGGAAACCATAACATTCATGAGTGTAACATATGGCATACAGACATGGACTTCTGTTGTTTGGCAGCTGGTAACTATGCACTAATTCAGAATAATCGATATTTAGAATTGTATGAACTGAAACAATATTTTTGGAAACTGCAGCTTTCAGTAAGTTGAATTTTATAGAAATTTTGAGCTGATTTGCGTTTCATAGTTGTAAACTTTAGAGATACCCTGAAATTAAGAACATCACTATTAAATGTCAAACTAACACACACATTTGCTCAATACATGGTTTTATAATGTCACATTTGATGAAATTTGAATTAAATTGTATGCCACCTCTTAATTTAGCATAGTCATATTGAGATCCCCAATACTGTAGCTGCAGTATTATAACTGATTCCTTGAGTCACATCAATGGCACAGTTAGTGACACAACTTTATTCATTAAAATACAATGTCAACATGTGCTCTTCACCTTGCCGCCTTTTCTCTTCAGAATTGTGTTCAATAGGAAATTTTTTGCAACAGCAAAGTACATTTGGGATAAATGCCATGATGGCTAAATTAAGACTTTTATAATCACATCAGGCAAACTATTATTATGGAACATATTTGCTAAATCCTCATATTGAAAATCTACCAAAATATCCTCAATCATCTGTCCAACAGTTATTGTCTAGGCAACTAAATCATTTGGTTAAGGTTTGGATTAGGGAGGTTATGGCAACTAAAGTACAAAATGGTTAAGGACAGACAACTTAAACCGCAAAAGTAAAGGCCATGGTCATAGTATAATAATAAATATTACAAATATCAACACTGACTTCCAGTATAAGACGTGACATGAATCTGAGTACGTACAAACGAACACTTCGTATGCCTGTTCACCTCTACAACCTTCATAGCCTTACTTTGCCCTGGGCTATATGATTACACTGCTTTCCTTACTGGCATTAAATGTTGCCAGTAGAAATGGCTAAAACCCACTAAATTGCTGTTGCAAATCAGTTGCATATGAATATAATTTGCAGGAGGCAGGGTTGACCCTTGTGGCTTACCACAATGCATGCTGGGCACATTATGGATTATGGTTTCTTTTTATCGCTACACACAGATATTGTACCATAGTAACACTACTGCCCCCTCATACTATAAAAAAAGATGTAAATGATGCATTGTAAATTTGGAGATATCTGATGAAGCCTACTTCAAATAATCTATGATTACTACACAGTCACTTATTTCTATTCTAGTTAAAATAGACTATATTGTAATAGACATACACCTTTTAGAGTTATTATACATTTATTTTCAAGCAATTAGCCAGTAATATTAATTCCCTCCAGTAAATGCTAAAAAAATACTTTGATGACTTTAAGGTGATTTTATTATTTTCAGAATTACTTGTGTGTTGACGTGGCTTCTTGTGAATTCTACATGAATGCGCTCTGTTGTCTACACACACTGCCTCTGGAGTCACTCAACACAGCTCAACAAAGACTCAAGAGTGGAGAGTCTGAATGAGCATCAAGGACGAATAAATGGCCTGTAGCAGAAAGCAACAACAGTGCAACAGATATGGGGCTAGGTATTCATAAAATTATTTGGAGTACTTTCCAGGCATGTGCTCTTCCAGTAAAGCCCACACACGCAGTCATAAGCATAAAGCATTAGCATAAAGAGGAAGGGGACACAGCAGGTACAGTAACTGCTTACTTGCAGAGGAACAGCAAAAGGGTAACAGAAAAAAAAAATTGAAAGATTGAGAGGTGAGAGAGGAAAAGAGTGGAAAAACTGAGAGACAGATAAGTTCTACAGTGAAGTAGTAACAGAGGGACATGTAATTCTCTATGTTGATCATTACCTTGAGCCTGAAGGAATTCGATAATAAAACAGAACCTTGTTAATCCCCCGAGAGCTCTGTAATTGCAATGTTGAGGTACATCTCCTGTCTGTTAATAATTGTAATTTCAGAGCATGGTCTGCCTACATATACATTTATTCATAATTACCTGAGGGAAAGGATAGTGCTGTACTGTCTATTAAAAGTGCAGTGAATTAAATGAATATAAGGTTTTCTTGAGAAATTAAGGCCAGTAATGTACTGATTTTTTTCTTTTTTTCTTTCTCTGTTTCAAGGTCATCAATATGATGCATTGATTATACAATACCTATTCCATACTCTTACATCGTACATTACTCTTAAATACATACATAATGTTCAGTCTCCGCTCTGATTTAAATGGACTGCAAGCCACTTGCATGCATGTCATCAACAGTTTACGGTACTTGTTTTTTGTCTCTCACAGCCAAACACAAGTTTGTAGCAGAGCTTTATTGTGTCATGTAGTTCACAACCATGTCTGCCCGTTAAGTAAGCACATGTGTCAAAATTTACAAGTTGTTCAGGCATTAAATTGGCAGTGATGGAAAAAGTTAACGCCTCCTCTTCAACACCGAGAACTGTCTGCCTCGGCTGCAGTGGTGTTAAGGTGTTAACAGAAAATGGCAATTACATATTTAGGGCCACTGGATCACATGAATTGATGAGAACAGTGTACTCAGTATAGTACAGAATATTTACAGTCAAGAAATGTTCTAAATGCACAAGGTGTTACGGACAAATGTTAACTTGATGCCAGTTTTAATGCACAATCTGCATCCATTGTCTCAAACAGGGGTGGAGCAGCAATTTTAAAAGTGTGGGGATTCTAGGAGTGGGACGTGAGCATTTGCCTTGGTATTTTGGTGCATAACAATAAACATAGTAAAAGAATAAAAATAAAAAGCAAGCAAAAAGCAAGTACTGCAAAAGTCAAGCAACATAAATAAAATAGAAAAATTGACAATAAAAATATTAAAAAATGTTATATAAAATATCTACAATATATCGTTTTTTAAAATGGAAGAGCTGTACAGTTTTGTGGAGGAATGTGCAAGATGTTGACCAGGGAATGTGCAACTTCACAGCGTGAAGTTTAGAGAATATGTGCAATGTACAGATATGATAATCCAGATGATGTGTGTTAATGTAACGTGTAGTAACTATAAGACTAATGTTAACTGACACATCACATGACAAGACAAAGTTACAAAAGAAAATCCTACATTGCTAACTGGTTAAACAGCCGTTTCATACCTCTGATTTGTTCTTATTCCCTTATCTGTCATCACAGCCGGTGAGTGACTGAAGCCCCGTTTCTGAATGCACGCACGTACTGTACTTCAACTGTTTACTCTTCCCTGGCCTTATGTGTTGGCCAAATGGCTGTGATTGGCTGGATGGCCGTTCAATCAATCAACTTAATGAACAGGTTTTCATGTATGGGGAACTCCTTCTCTGAAGTACTGTTTTCACAGATTTAGGTTTTGTTTCTTAAATGACTATCTCAGGAAAAAGTGGAAAGCGCAGGTGTCACAACACCTGTAACACCTGAAGGTGCGAGTCTCAAACTTTAAAAATCTTTCTGTAATGCGTCATTCACACACACAGCAAAGATACGAGGAAATGCTAAATCTTCACTGATTTGATTGATATAGTAGATTTAATGAGGCAAATCAGTGAGTGGTAACGTCTTTTACAGATTCATCACTGAAAAAAATGTCAGTCATATATTCTACATTCAGTGCTTGTGTTGGCTTTAAAAAAACCCTGATAATGACAACATGAAATGTGAGTGATAGCCATATGCATAAATCTGCTTTATGAGATGGTGGGTGCACTGGGAGGAAGTGGAGGTCAGGGCCTGGCAGAGACTCCTGTTGGGTGCAGGTGGCGAATAACTTCTGTCAGCCAAGTAATTAAGTGTCCATCACATCCTTGCAGGAGGGCTGTGCAACCCAGAAGCCTCTTCCAATCTCCATCTGTGAGAAGGACTGGAGCTACAATATGGCCCTACATATGATCCATGTGTCTATACCAACACATGGAAAATGCGATATAATCTGTTTGAGAAAAAATAATGTATGTTTTTATGTGACATGTTTAAATAATTTAGGTTCTGTCTCTGAAAAGTGAATGAATGAAGGAATAAAGGAAGAAAATTCAGAAACTCCAGGTTCTCAAGGTTTAACTGTTTGAAAATGTGACTTATTGATGGACTTATGTATTCCCTCGCACTCTAATTAACTAAAGGGAAGTCTAATTTATGGTTCAATGTCAAAATGTGGCTGTCAGTATATTGTAGGTATGTGTCACACAGCTGTAGGTTATATTTAAACTGTAAATACGGAAACAAAGCAGGAACAGCAGGAGCTGTGATTTGTATGAAGCTAGAGGTAGCAGGGGATGCTCTGAGCAACCTTCACATGTTCACCTTTTTGAACAAAGGAATTAATCAAAAGCAATGATTAAGTGTGATAATGATAAACATGAATTTAATTGATATGGGTTCTGACCTTTGATGGGGTTCCTGACGGCAAAATGTTGAAAGGAAAGAACAACAACATATTACTATGTGAAGGTGATCAATTACAATTCAAACACTGGCTGTGGCCAAAAGTAGATGTCGTCTGTAAAATGTGCTTTCTATTGCATAAAAAGCATATCTCATTCTTGGCTTAAATCACGTTTATCATGACTGCTTTGTAACAGGCGAAGTGACAGGCTCGTATGACATCCGGCTGTAATGTAGTACAACATTTTTTTGACTGGGTAGGTGTTGATATGTGTGGTTACTCAGTCTTAATGTCGGAACATGTGTGAAACTAATTTGTTGTTTTTGAAGATGGCAGCAATTAATCTCTCAAATGACCTGGCTAGATTAAATGAGAAGAAAGAGAGGATGCTAGGAAAATAAATGCCAGCATTAGGGAAGAAATTACAAGATGACCTTACTGAACAATGATTTATGGATTCCCTAGTCAAGCAATTACAGCAGGTGATACCTTTGAAATTTCAAACCATGGAAATTAAATTTGCTCCTTTGCAAACTGCGCACTTGTCAAGGACATTTAAACTGTTACCTACATTGGGACGCTCCTCTGCAGTCATCCCTCTTCCCTTGGCAAATCACTCAGCTTTCAGAGTGATAGAGCATATACGGGGATGGACAAAATAATGAAAACATCTAACAATACATGAATATCAAATACCTAAGAAGCAGCAGAGCTCAAGGGTGTACATTTCAGAGGTGTTGGAAAAGTCGTAATCCATTAAACGATTGCAAGTGGTTAATACACCAACCTTCAATACATTATCTGGACAAATGACAATGATTTGCCTTGAGCAAGCACAACCAGCAAACTGGTAGTATTTTTCTTTTTCTGATGATCACCAAAAAAGAAATAGATATGGTGGGTTACAGTCACTGTTTGAATACAATAAAATGGAGAAAGTAAAAAAAAAATAGATGAAAAGTTTCATACAGCAGGTTATGCATCTTTGTGTGTTAAACTTCAGCCAATAAGAATCATTCGGTCACAGACACCAGTGACAAATACCAACAAAAGGTTTAATGTTATTTTACTATTTTTATGCTTTTGACATTAAACTGTGCTATGGTGCAGTACTTTTTCAGTACTTTTTTGTCATTGTCACATTCCACTATAATATGACCTTATGTTTGTGTACCTGCTTTTGTAAATGTGAAAAGTTTAGGGCCATTGGAAAGTGTAAGCCTTTTTTCATTTCTGCCATTTCTGTTATTAAGGCACTTGTACAATAACAGTAGAATTCATCGTGCTTTCAGTGTATGCTCCCTTTTCCATTCCACTTGTTTTGATAAAGAAGAAAGATCATAACAACCTTGCTATTTTGAATCATGTTTGGAAGAAACAAATCAATCAAACTAATCTCGAGGATTATGTTCCCTCATTGGCTCTCTGAGGGAGTGATGATAAGAGAATATTTTTATTATGCTGCCTTGTGTAAATGCTAAGCACCGAGGTGCTTGTAAATCCTTACATCTGTGCCTACCGTCATGACTCTCCCCTGCCACTCCTGTTGTAATGGCTCTGTCTAGCATGCAACTGCAGAACATGGAACATGGGGATGAAAGCAGAGTTACACACCACTCAGGTGCATTTGGAGCACATGTCTCAGCCCCTCCATATGTCACAAAAACATGAAAGTACAAGACAGATGAACATGAGGTTTCATTGGTAATGAAGACCCTAATATTGAGCTGAGATGGGTCAAAATAATCTGGTACATTGACATGATGGGAATTCTGAGTGATTAGCATTTAACATTTTTTGTTTTATTACACTTATCTATATATATATATATATATATATATATATATATATATATATATATATATGTATATTTGCAAAGCTAGTCCTTTATTTACTGTTATCCAAAGCAGCTGATGGCAATAAGTATACAGTAGATCTACAAAATAGCATTTTAGTGCCGCAATGCACTCAATTTCAGCTTACTTTCTTAAAATGGTTTTCTACCTAACAAAAATAAACACAATATAAAGCAGGTATTATGAAGGCAGCAGCTGTTTTGCACCTGTTTAGCACCATCAGGTGGGTAATTATAACAAATGTGCTACTGTATGAAAAAACCCACATCATCCTGTATGCTAACTTCTACACAATTTAATGCTTGGTTATATGCTTTTGACAATGAGGCAAGAATGGTAGTCTTATTATTGACATTGCTGCCCTTACCCAATATTAATTCACATACTGTAGGATGTTTAAAGAAATGTCGATTTTAATGAATTTAATTTAATTGTGATTTTACATTAAATTTATTTCTTTGTTTGTTTTTGTGACTATTACTGGATACTATCAGTTTTTGCATCTGTAGCCAAGCAGTGCAGTTTCCAGAGCAGACTTTCCCAACTGTCAGTTGGCATTATTTGGTTTTGTTGTATCTTAATGGTATGCAGTACTGTATTTTTGCATTTGCCATTTTCTCAGACACAAAATGTTGCTTGGTAAATTGGCTGCATATTTGCATTGGACATACAATGACTGAAAAATATTTTTTGGACCAATATTTGAAAATATTTGCTCCTGTAGATAAAAGGTAACATTACACGGTGTCAGGGTTCTAGCTCAAAGGTTACAAAACTTGGAGAGCTTGAAGGACAAAACTGGTAACAAACTGTTAGGAGTAAGGTTGAAATATTAAAATATTTTATTTACTTCTCTGCAATTTCCTCTGCACTATTCTTTGCATTCTGCTTCTCTATTTCCTCAGTGATCTCTTTTCGATTAAGAGGAAAACACATTGTTTAAGGTGTACCTTATAAAACTACAAAAAAGATATGTTGGCAGCATTGTTATTTCGGCAAAATAAATTACAACAAAAAAGCCTTCAGCAGTTGAAGCAGTGAGGAAGAGCTAGTAAATTGTAAATGGCACTCTGTCAAAACCCATTCCTCCTACAGTCCTCTCAGTCATTGGACATTTGATGAGTAGCTTTGTCTGTTCCCCTCTCAATGTCAAAAAATCAGCAGGCACTCTGACTCTCTGATGGGGTCAAAGACCTCTGCCGCTGTGAGAGGGTGACCATGTTGAGTCGAGGACACGCTCTGTCATCACACGTAGACATACAGACACACAATTCCTGAGACACAAGTGAAGCAGTGCGAGCCTGTGACTAGCGCATTAAAAAATAAAATAAATGAAATGAAATGTACACAAGATAGTAATGCTTAGCTAACAGCCAGACATGGGGTGTCATTGCCGTGTGTGTCTGCAGCTGTTATTTTTATCCTACATTTGAATCCAGTGACACATTAAATAATGCAAATCTGAATTCACTGACAAAGGAGTGGATATGAAAGGAAAGACATGTATGGGGCATGAGGAGAAACGGTGCCAGCGGCCTCATCATTTCATTTCCTTTAGCCCATCTATAAATGGCATGCATTTTAATCCTTTTAATTATGGATCCTTGCTACAATTACCTCAAATTAAATTACTTTGCAAACCTCAGAAGGATACATAGCTAACTGAGAGGAAGAGGATCATTCTGCCAGGGATTTAACCTCAGTTTCTCTGTGACACATTGAGCTATCACCCCCACCTCCTAAATCCAACTCCATATGGAACTGAAATATTGAGAATGCCTAAAAGCCCATACTGTACCCATTCTAGAACCCAATCAGCCCTCAAACTCCTCCAAATCCCCTCTTTCCCAGTCCTACTCTATTCATGGGGCTATAGAGATTACAGAGAAGAACCCTGCCTGGCAGGCATGCCACACTTAAATAATCTCTGGGTGAAATCCCAGTGTTAATGTGGGGTTTCTGGATCATGGCACTGCAGTGCGTTGCGGCGCTCTGTGGCACGCTGGTCGCAGATGACGGGCATGCACCAGGAGGCAGAGGATGTACAGAGAGAGGGGCAGAAGATTAGGATGAAAGGAAGGAGAGGAAGAAGAGTGATGAGAAGGGAGAGAGGGAAATAGCGAATAGGAAGAGAGTGAAGAAAGAGAATACAACAATGTGGCATGCAGCAATGGAACAGATGAAAAGAAGAAGCGGAGGAGACATAGAGGGAATAGAGAGGATGAGAGAGATACCACTGTGGAGGCGAGATAGTCCCCTGAGTGGGCCACAAGAAGCTTGCCAAGGTCTAAATGACATTACTCTGCATGTTATATACTTCATGGCCTTGGGTGGGTGTCCCATGTGCCAAGAGATGCATAAAATCCTGACTGCTATTCTTACCCTTCACTACAGCTGACCCATAAACACATTCATCTCACACTTGAAGTGTGGCATCAAACCAAGTATGCTCAACATGGAAAATGAATTAATTACTTGATGTTTCAATTGCAGCGCAATAATTGCTTTAGTCCACAGGATAACCAAGAAAGTGAGAAGATAACATATGCCAGTGAAGACGACAGCATAATTACAGGATTAGTGTAGGTCTTAAAGACTTCATCTTTCACAGATACACAAGGGGAGGGGTGGGAGAGAGACAGAAAGACAGGGAAGAGAGAGAGAGGAATATTTCTGAAGGAAGAGGATACTCTTCTTTAACAACAGCACACTGGCAAATAATTGTAGGTGTAGGAGTGCTCTTTTTGCATGCATGACTTGCAAAATATATGCGCACGGTCCCAAATCCTGTGCATTAATACAATAATCAAAAGAATAACACACAAAAGCCCTTGAGCTCTGCGCGCTGCCTCCACCAACCACTCTCCATTATTGGTGGGAACCTTGTCATTACTTCATCACCTGGCCTTGATTCTTCCCTCTCCTGCCTCTCCAGTGGAATGAACTTCCCACTCAAGTCAGGACAGCAGAGTTACTCATCAAGAGCAAAAACTTGTCTGTTCAAAAGATACTTCACACCTCCCTTTTGCCCCCTGAATGACACATGACTGAGTGATATCCTCCTCCTCAACCTGCCTACAGGTGCTCTCAAAACCTTAAAGCAAAAAGAAAAAAGTCATCTTCTTCTATAATACATATGCATTGTAGTGTCACATGAATATTTCTATTCAAAGTATTGTCAGGGCATTATGGCACTGACCTATTCACAGCTTGATGGTCCTTGAAATGATTGTGATTCAGGTGTAAAAACTTACTAACTACTCTTACAGCTTTCTCTAAAATGTACATTTTAAAAATGTAAAGACAGAAAATATATTTTTTGCCAAATGATAAGTAAGTGGTGAAGTCTCAATTCAGTCTTAAATGCTTTTAACTATTTTGGATGGTGGGTCAAAGGTAGAACGGTTTGAGTCAGGATAAAAACAGTCACGGGCAGAATGTCCTGACCAGCTAAAAGCAGGGGTAATTAAGAGTAAATAGTATAACATGAGGTTGTGTCAAGGCCTTTGACACTTCTAATTGCATTTATTTAAAGACTTGACCTCTCGGTCCCAGGAAAATTCATTAGAAGGTGAAGCAGCCTGAATATCCAACAATGGATGTCAAGAGTTTGTAAAGAACACAAGGTTTTGTGTTTGCAAGAGGTGGAGGGGCTGGTGTTGACTGTTGTGTGTGGGGAGGCAGTGGGGTGAGGGGAACAATCTGTACTGGTTAATTAGCACACACAAGGGGGCATCAGGAGAGCCCTGTCTAAATCCTCCCCTTCATCTCGTGCCACCACAACAAGGCCTGCTAGATTAACCTGCGCGTTTCATCATTTCAGCCAACGGGGCCGTCAATACACAACACTGCCGGACAGATTATATTGAAGCCGGAGAATACACATTTAAAGCAGGATTATTAGCCTCTAACAACTGCAGGGAAGCGTGATATCCTATATTCCCATAATTCTGGTGACATTACAAGATATACATGACATGGACTTGACACACGCCACTGGTTCCCGCAGACAAAAGCAGAGCCACAGTGAGTGCAGATATATTTTTAAGTAATGTAGTCGACTGAAGAAAATGTAAAAATATCAAACTCTTAAATTCAGTGAAGAAAATGTTAAGTAGGATTAAGAACTGACATCAGATCAAGCCTATCTTGCGTCTATGTAGATCATGTGAGGAGGTCTTAAAGAAGAGAGCACAACATCACAGTTTTTGAATTACCGCACTGCTTAATAAATTCCTTTCACCAATTATTTTTCTGTTTTATCTTGAGGGTATTACAACCTTAAAAGGTCTAGTCCCAAGCCACATGACTCATGAACTCACAGCAGAATGGTTTCTCTCATGGTTTACTGTTATGAGCCTGGCTGCATTATTTTAAATTACATTTTCACACAGTGATTTGACTAATTACTGCATTGTGCACAACAGTTATTTTTCTTGCCTTTTAATCTTTCAAATAAACCACAGCCTTTTTCTCACATGGTTCAAAGATCTCTGGGGACGTAAAGAACACACAAGATAAAAGATGTATGCATGAGCTAAATTCACTGC